>JAOUQZ010000029.1:10731268-10774938 GCA_028564935.1 Neosilurus hyrtlii | reverse complement strand
GTGTGTGTGTGTGTGTGTGTGTGTGTGTGTGTGTGTGTGTGTGTGTGTGTGTGTGTGTGTGTGTGTGTGTGTGACACTACTACTAATCAATTAGTACTATAGTATCAATAGTACTAATCAATCTCAACCAATCATCATAAAAACTCATCATTTTATAATCAAAAGAAAATAATTTAGTTCAGAACAACAGCGAGCTGTCAGTAGGTATAGGTGAGCATGGGGATAAAAGATAAATAAATAAATCCTATTCCTGCTTCTGGATGAATTTGAGCCAATACCACTCAATACTGCAGAAACCGTGATCACTCCCACAAACTTTACAGGTGATTTGACCATTTCAGTTGTTATTATGAGCAACATATTCATTTAAAGCCCTGGAACCCTGATGGGGTTAAAGCAGATCTTAAAAGTGAATGAATGAATGAATGAATGAGGTAAATGTGTTGTATTGTGCTGCACAACCAAAACTCCAAAACCAAAATGTCAAACCCGAAAATTTGTCAAATCTTCAGACAAGTTCTTTCTTCCTACAGCTCCACATTTGGAACCCATAAACCTTCTTCAGCATAGAGTCATAAACCCCACCTTTCCCAAAACAGGCGCACTATGGTCCACTACATGATCTGGAACGTTTCCAACACAGTCCTGGAGAACAAGCTCCTGTAAATCAGTAAAAAAACTGAAAACCTAGAACATGCAGGTGTGTGAGAAAGCAGCACATATGAATGTGATCAGATGTGACTGAACACTGGAACCCTAAAAGCTCTGGTTTTGATCACCCATCACTGTTGCAGTTCTACATGCATCCCTGCAGGAACATAACTAAGAGACGTGTCTATAATAATTCCAGAATAAAATAAAACAAACCCTCGTTTAGATTCCTAGAAGCACATTTAATAATAAATCACCTCAAAGCTTCGGTAGACTGGAGACATTCAATCCATGCAGAGTTTTATTGGGCTGCTCGTATTGGTAAATTATTGTTGGCAGACAAAAATAATTACTGGAAAACTTGAACTATGCAGACGTGCCAATCCCAATGAGAAATAATGAGTATTCCTGGGAGGGGTGGGTGACGGTGGGGGTAAAATAAAAAATGCAGTAAACAGTAAAAAAGAGGACATTTTAATATAGTCATTTTAACAAATGGCTTGTCTAATGGTCCTTGGAGACATGGAGACATGTTTCCACAAGGCCCAGATACTCTGCTCAAACTTTAAACGTGCAGGTTTAAAGGAATGTAGACAATAATAAAAAAGCAGTGGAGCATGGGAAGAAGATGACATTAAAGTGTCCAAGAAGAAAATCAAAAATACATTACGATGCAGTAATGAGTTCAAAGAAAATTGGCTAAAAAATTATCATGTCAAAGAAGAGAAACAGGAAAAGGATCCTTATCAGATCCTGATGATGTCACTGCCATCCATGGCTGTAAGTCCATGAGAGGGAAAGAAGGCTTTTTCTTCCTTTCCCCTGTCAGTTACAATAACAGTAACCAATCGCAAGTGCCTGTGAGCTCATGTATGTAGAAGAGGATAGATAGCATTCCCTCTGAGAGCCCTGCAATCCTTCAGAAGCATCTCATTCACAAATATGGCTGGTTTTAAGAGGAAGTGCATGTTAAACTTTTCTCTCCCCAGCTGCTAGCTGTCATATGATAAGGGAGTACTGACTGGTGGGTAGGAGCTGGTCCAAGACCATAGTAGGAATGAAATAAATAAATAAATAAATAAATAAAAAGGAGAACAAAAAGGTTAATGCTCAAATGCTTATAGAGAAAAGAAAGAGGGCAGACTCACAGAGCTAATTAAAAAAAATTAGAAGACAAAATAAAAAAGAGAAGCAAGAGCACTTGGAGAGTGCAAACCTCTGCCAAGGCAAAACAATTTAGAGAAATTAAATAGCATCTCCTTCTGTGATATAATAGGGCAGTGGAGGTGAAGTGGTTAGGACTGTGGGTTGCTGATCTGAAGGTTGGTGGTTCAAGCCCCGGTACTACCAAAGTGCCACTGCTGGGCCCTTACCCTTAATTGCTGTTCTGGATGTGGGCATCTGCCAAATGCCATAAATGTAAATAATACCAAAATTCCAAAAACTTCTTGTAGTCATTATCATTTCCGCCTCACAGCAAAAAGGTCCTGGCATCTTAAAAAGTCCAGGCTTGGACCTCCTTGCACAGGTTTCCTCGGGGTACTCCGGTTTCCTCCAACCGTCCAAAGACATGCACATTAGACTATTATATAGATACTATATATAGACTACATATATATACTACATATATACTATATATAGATACTATATATAGACTACTTATATATACTACATATATACTATATATAGATATATATATATATATATATATATATATATATATATACATATATATATATATATATATATATATATATATATATACTATATATATATATATATATACTATATATATATATATATATATATATATATATATATAGATATATATATACATATATATATATATATATATATATATATATATATATACTATATACATATATATATATACTATATACTACATATATATATACTATATATAGACTACATTGGCTTTTCCAAATTAGAAATAGGCAATGCTAGAAATTCAATGGAAGAAGGAGAGATGTTATAGAGTGCTATAGAGAAAAAATAGAGAATACGACAACTGCCCCAGGTGTGGTTGTGAGAGTGAATGGTTGTGTATGTGTTGCCCTGTGATGTTGTGGCGAGCTGCTCAGGGTGTACCCTGCCTTCTCCCAGTTTAGGCTGAGATAGGCTCCAGACTCCCCACAACCCTAATCGTAGGATTAAGCGGTTTGGCAAATGAGTGAATGATTGAGTTATTCACCTACCTGCATGTTTAGTTGTTTGTTTGTTTGTAGGTGGGAAGGAAGCCAGTATGGACATGAAAACAAAGAATAACTTGTAGATCATTCTAAGGAAAGGGTGCTAAAGATGGAGTACACTTCATGTAGGTACAAACAGAAGAAAACTAGATGCTCAGGATGAAAATAAGATGCTAGAGACAGGTTTGAAGCATAGAAATGTGTTTAAGGTTCAAATGCTGGTTACAGGTCAGTTTTTTTAAACGTAGGGTGTGTGTTTCCTCTTACTACATCTCTCTCTCTCTCTCTCTCTCTCTCTCTCTCTCTCTCTCTCTCTTAGGATCCGGTCTGTGGAGCTATGAATGGGATGCCTGGCCTCCTCCAGCTGTTCTCGGTTACCCCTCCGGCGTGTGTGTGACACGAACCAGAGCTCAGCCAGGGCTTAAATCCTGCCAGGTAGCTGTGATAAGACCCAGTGCTCAGGTGCTGTGTGTGTGTGTGTGTGTGTGTCTGTGTGGGAGTGCACTTCCGCAACCAGCACCAAATGCAGCTTTAAGTCTATTCTCCCCTTCTCTATTCTCTCCCTCACTATTTATATCACTCTGGTCTTTTTAGTCTTTCTCCTTTACTCTTTCTCTCCTGCCACCCCCCCCCAACCCAAAAAAAAAAAAAAAAAAAACCTGCCAACCCCAACCCTCGAGTTCGTCTGCTGTAATTTACCACAATAAGTGAAAATTACACACACTCTCTCTTTTTTTTCCGAGGGGTGTAAGTTTTACTTTCTTGGACGAAGGCCAGTGATGAAAGCATGCAGCTGGACTTAAGAAAGAGGGAGGATCAGAGAGAGAGAGAGAGAGAGAGAGAAAGAGAGAGAGAGACCCCAGAAACAGAAACTCTTTATGTTCACATGATCCTATTTATATGCCGTTATATCATAATTAACCAAATAAATTATAACTCTGGGTGAAGACGGGGTACACCCTGAACAGCTCACCAGTCCATCGCAGAGCCAACACTCAAATCATTCACACTCACATCCAAAAGCAATTTGGAACAGTCAGTTAGTCTAATGTGCCTGTAGGAGACTGGATTACGCAGAGGAAACCCACACAAGCATGGGAAGAACATGCAAACTCCACACATAGACATCCTCTCCGAGCCTGGGACCTTCTTGTTGTGAGGCAGACGTGCTAACCACTACGCCACCCAAAATTTGAAATTGCAAGCTTAAAAAACGAGTCATGGAAATGTGAATTAACATTTACAAAGAGTTTTTTTTTTTTCAGAGGATTTAGTAAAACACTATTTCTCAAAATTCATTCATTCATTCATTCATCTTCTGAACCGCTTATTCCTAATTAGGGTCGCGGGGAGGCTGGCGCCCATCTTAGCCGACTCTGGGCGAGGGCGGGGTACACCCTGGACAGCTCGCCAGGCCATTGCAGGGCTATTTCTCAAAATTAAAATTAATATTATTATTATTATTAATTTTTTTTACATTTTGCATATAACTCAAGGTGCACCCTGAACAACCAGTCCATCGCAGGCCGGCACACACAAGCATTCACACTCACATCCACACCTAAGGGCAATTTGGAACAGCCAATTCACCTAATATTCATGTGGGAGGAAACCGGAGTACCCAAAAGGAAACTCACACTAGTACAGTGAGAACAAACTCCACACAGAAACACCAGTGGACTGGAACCCAGGGCTGTCTTGGTGCAAGCTAGACGTTCTTACCACTACACCAGGTTTATTATTATTATTATTATTTTAATAATCAACTCGTGACGCTTTTTACATAAAGCTGCAGTGGATACTGAAAATACTTCAACAAATACACACTCGGTTTGTTTATGTGCAACATCTGCCCTACAAGCTGTTACTATAGAAATAACAACAAATTAGAATGAATATATTCCTAAAAACCTGTGATTTGCCTTAAAGTACTGTCATCACACCAGCTGTAGAAAATTAAACAGCATCATCGGACCACAGATAAAATCACCATAAGGAAACTTTTTTAATTCTGATATGAACGTAGTCACATCTGTAATAGTGTGTATAGTGTTTAGTGATGCAGATGGGCCTAAATGACCCAAACCAAACCCACCGCCCCCTCACATGGCTTTATTTTTTTATATATTGTTTTTTGTTCCACCCCCACTGTAGTTCTCAGCTCTTTCATAGCATGCGGGGGTTTCAGTTCTCATGCCCAGCTTATGCTCACACTACCACTCACATGCGTTCACACACATGGTTTGCACATAATCCTAAGAGCTAAGAAGTGTTTTGTACCACCCTCTTTATCAGTTACACACTAATTAATAAACACACACACACACACACACACACACACACACACACACACACACACACACACACACCTGCAAAACGTACAGAAATAGGTATAATCAGAGTCACCTCTTTACCCACACTTTATTTTATGCTCATTCTTTCATTATAGATTTATTTAAACTTTGATTAATGTATATATTTTAAAATATTCTTGTGTTGCTGATTATTTTTTGCGTACATGCTTCATCTCTCTTCCTCACACTGAAGTTTTAGTGTTGTGGCAAGACTGATGCTGACAATGTATCATGCATTACATGCTGTAATTTTTAATGTGACCACTTGAGGTGCTCTAAGCACACATTACAGATACAGGCAGGTAGAGTTTCATACAGCAGCTGCTGAATAAAAGTGATAAAACATTGATGTTCTGACAAGACAATACATGTTCAAAAAATCAATATAAGGCAGAAGATTATGTCATTAGGCTAATCTGCATATACATCATGATGCACAGCAGAATGTGAGAATGTCAGAACAGAAACTAATACTACTATAGTTTGTTATTTAGTCAATAAATAAATACAAATGAATATTTAAAGTTAAATTATTGAATTTATGTCTCCTAAATATTGCTAAAGGTTGTTTTCAATCTGAATTTAGTGCATATAAAAACAATAATGACTTTTGATTGGTCACTGGGAGCTATCGTGATCGTTTGTGACACTAGCGATCATTGATTGGTTGTTTGAGATGACGGTGATTAGTAAGTGGTCATTGGAAACAGTAGTGATCAGTAATTGGTTCTTGGTAGCAATGCTGATCACTTAACATTTTTGATAAAAATATAGATTAGTGATTGGTCATTGGGCACAAGAGTGGTCAGTGATTGGTTGTTTGAAATCATTCTGATTAGTGATTGGTTATTGGGAACATTTGAGATCGGTGATTGGTTATGGGTAACAATATTGATTATTTGGTGATTATTTGTTGAAAACAATGGTGATTAGTGATTGGTCACTGGGATCAGTCAAGATGAATGACTGATCATTGGGAACACAGGTGAATGTTCTTATTTGTTGGAAAATATGGTGATTAGTGATTGGTCATTGACAAATGATGGTGATCAGTTATTGGTGGTTGGGAAAGAATGGTCATCAGTAATTCGTCATTGGGGAAATTTTTGGTCAGAGGCCATTCAGAAGACCAGTCCTGCACTAATGTGCACTCTATCAGGCTTTACACGCTAGGGGTGTAAGAAGTTTCATGTCTATAATTATTAAGTGTTTAAGTGTAGTTATTAAGTAAGGACTGGTCTTCTAAATGGCCACTAACCAAAAATTTCCCCAATGACGAATTACTGATGACCAACAAATAATAGCATTCACCTGTTTCCAATGATCAGTCATTCATCTTGACTGATCCCAGTGACCAATCACTAATTACCATTGTATTAACTAAAATTAGCCACATTATCAGGCCCTAACTTCAACCTGCCAGCCTCTGACACATTACTGTACAGCAACATGCAAAAAGAGCTATACGGTGACGCAGTGATTAGCACGTCCAGCTCACCGCAAGAATGTCCTGGGTTTGAGTGTTAGTGTAAGAGAGGGCGTTTCTGTGTGGTTGCACGTTTTCCCCATGCTTGTGTTGGTTTCCTTCGGGTACTCTGGTTTCTTCCAACAGTCCAAAGACATTAATCTCATTGGCTGTTGGCAATAAATGACATTAAACTTCCAAATTGCCCCTAGGGGTGAGTGTGAGTGGGCTGTCTGAGTGTGTTGGCCCTGCAATGAACTGTCCACCTATACAGGGCGTACCCTGCCTTTTCCCAGAATCGACTGAGAGCTTCTCCGCAACCCTGGTAGGATCAAGTGGTCCGGCACACGGATGGATGAGCATGCAGCAGAATCCACATCAACCTGCACACCATAGCTGCTGCACAGAAACATTCATATTTAATTTTCTTAGCTGGATTTGCAACTGCAGAGTAAAAGGTGTGTGTTGTGGTAAAAGGATATGTGATGCTAGGCCATGTGAGACTCCCATGTTGTGAAGCCAGACTCGAATTTGTATCACAAGAACAGAGGAGCTAAAATAAGCAGCAGTAAAACACTCAGTAAAGTGGCTGATGTTGCAGGTGCTAAGTGTAACACAGGTCAAGATACGGGGAGGGGGGGTAATTAAAGATTAAATGTTTGATTGTTGTGTATGCCCTGCTTAAATTTTATTTATTTATTTATTTGTTTGTTTGTTTGTCTATCTATCAATCCATATGTTTGTTTGTCTATTTATTTATTTATTTAATCATTTATTCATTCATTCATTCATTCATTTATTTATTAGTTTGTTTGTTTGTTTGTTTGTTTGTTTATTTATTAATGCTTTTACTGACTCACAGTCGAATGTCAGTTTATACCATTGAAAATTTCTCTACATTAAATATTAGTAACAAATTCTAGGTTACTGGATACTAAATAGGTCAAGTTAAGGTAGTGATGCCTCAGTGATTAAGGCTCTGGGATATTGTTTAGATGGTCCCAGTACCACCAAGTTTCAGTTGCTGGGGCCATGAGCAAGACTCTTAATTGCTCGGTTGTTTAAATGGTAAATAATAATGTAAATGAAACCTTTTTGTTTCATTTTTTTGCAAGTTTTAAAGTTAAACATTTGACGCATAATGTAGCTTGGCTCATTAACTGAATCACAAATTCCAGGTGCCCACACATATTTTAATGTCAACTTAACATAACTGTCAAGTACTTTAATCGCATTAAGAAATTAAAATACAGTACTATATTTTAATTATAATAATATAATTATTATATAATTAAACTCATATAATAAATATGAAAATAATTGCTATTACTGAACTTTTAGAAAATTTAGATTCATTTTATTTTGATGTGCTATATTAATCCCTCAATGGGGATTTTGCTCTGCAATTAAATCCGAAGTGAGCACACGCACACACACACACACACACACACACACACACACACACACACACACACACACACACACACACTCGGAGCAGTGGGCTGCCACACACTGCAGCACCTGGAGAGCAGCTGGGGGTTATATACCTTGCTCTAGGACACTTCAGCCATGAAGGTGGAGGAATGGAAGGTACTGCTCACTACCGCCACCACCTCACGTTTTTCCTACTGGTTCGGGAGTCAAACCAGTGACCTTTAGGTTCCAAACCAGCTTCTCGAATCATTAGGCTATGGCTGCTAGTAAAAAGATTGTTTAGGGTGGTATTATGGGTTGACACATTTTGTAACTTACGTCTGATTGCCATTAATCAACATACACACGAGTATAAGGAAATTCAGCATTAACTTATTATTATTAATATTATTATTATTGTTATTATTATTATTATTATTATTATTATTATTATTATTATTATTTTCATGTTTTTTTTTTTTTTTAATATATTTTAAAAAATGGAAACACATACACACAACTTTACCTATAGACTAATACACAAGACCTATTGTTTGTTCAGTTATTTAGCTAACATCATGTGATATTGAAAAATAAATTGAATGAACCCATCACGTATTACATACTGTGATATAATAATGATGAAATAATATATCCAGACTTTTGTTTAGAATGGTACATTAGGCACACTTGTTAAGTATTCAATCATACTTTTCAGTTTCATAGCTGTATTTTTATTGCGCACTGAGGTCTGTATAATATATCACAAAGGATGAAGTCTATTTGGAAACATTACACGTACTAATCCACGTCTGTGGTTGTTGACTTGGTGTTCTGTTGCCAAGTCAACACCCTAAATTGTCCTCAGGTAAACATTTGTGGGTTTTTTTGCAAGAGCACCTTTTTACATACTGTGCAGGCAGCAATTGTGGCTCTGTACCTCTCTGCTTTCAGAAGGTGTTGTTATTTAATCTGCAAAGAAGCATTACATGGTTCATTGAGCAGAAAAATGATAGATATACACACATTTTCCTCTTCTCTAGCAGTCCTTTTTCTTTTTTTTTCTTTTTTTTTATTTATTTTTTTTGGTTCACGTTTTCAGATTTTGAAGTGTCAGCTAACCGCTGTCTTCCCTGACCTTTCAGTTAGTTTCCATTCAAGACTAGATACAGAAATGGGGTGTGAGTGTGCAGTAACGTAAGCCATACACAGCACATGCATTCTCTTACTTAAAAATAAGGCAGTTTTGAATGTAGCTTTCGCATATTAGTTTTATAGCACATGCGTTAGTATTGAATAACATACATTATTCACGGCGTAATGGGCCCATATATACTTCCAGTAAAACATTTTGTGTGTATATATACATATATTCAAGGTTTTATTGAAGGTTATTTACTACTGGTGCCACAGACCAAACCAAATGACTGGTGGAGCACACGCACGCACACACTGACCTTTTGAGTGGCACCAATTGACATTATATGCTGTCAGATTCTTGCATAATTGGGCCCATCATTAGGTTACATGCAACGTGTTTACGGTAATACTACTAATAACATTACTACTGTCATGACATTAGTTTCTTTGTAATTAATGGAGAAATTTGAATTTAGAAGTTTACCTCTTCTGAGTCTTTGGTCACGCATGCTCTGTCCAACTTGAGGATGAAGTTGAACTTCTAATTATTCAATTATATCCCAGCTTAGACCTAATGATAAATTCCCATCTATGTAAATGTAATGACAATCATAATATTACTTTGCTTTAGAACAATTTCCGTAAGCTCACAAAGGTCTAGTAATAATAACATAAACAATATATAGCTCATGCGATAATAAATAACTTACTAAATATATATCATTCTAAATAAAATACAATTTGATGGCAAATTGTCAAAGCAGCTGTGGCCAGAAGGTCAGTGGTGCTTGTCGTGGGGGCAACTCACGAACCAGGTGGTGGACACCAGCGGTGAGGGGGCGGTCAGGCTGAAGAAGGAGGCCTATCGGGTCCTTTTGGCCTGTGGGACTCCCGGGGCAGCGGACGGGTACCGAGAGGGCAAACGTTCTGCAGCCTGGTCTGTTGCCCACGCAAAATCTCTGGTGTGGGAGGAGTTAGGTGAGGGCCTACAGTGGAATTGGGGAGCTGCTCACCTCAACTGTGGATGTTGTTGCCGAGGTAGTTAAAAAGCTCCGGGGGTGGACGACATCCACCCTGAACACCTCAAGGTCCTGGATGTTGTAGGACTGTCTTGGTTGACATGTGTCTGCAATATTGTGTGGTTACCGGGGAGTGTACCACTGGATTGGAAAACCAGGGTGGTGGTTCTCCTATCTATCGCGAAATCACATTCCTCAACCTACCCTGGAAAGTCTATTCAAGAGTACTGGAGAGGAGGATCCGACCGATGGTTGAACCTCAGATTCAGAAGGAACAATGTGGTTTTCATCCCAGCTATAGCACTCTTGATCAGCTCTACACACTCTACAGGATCCTGGAGGGGGCATGAGAGTTTGCCTAACATGTCCACATGTGCTTTGTGGACTTGGAGAAAGCTTTCAACTGTGTCCCCTGGGCTTGTGGGGTGTGCTCCGGGAATATGGTATACCGGACCCATTGCTACGGGCCATTCAGTCTCTGTATTGCCGGAGCCACAGCTTGGTCCGCATTGGTAACATGTC
Source organism: Neosilurus hyrtlii (assembly GCA_028564935.1). Classification (NCBI taxonomy): domain Eukaryota; kingdom Metazoa; phylum Chordata; class Actinopteri; order Siluriformes; family Plotosidae; genus Neosilurus; species Neosilurus hyrtlii. The sequence continues at coordinate 10,764,164 of JAOUQZ010000029.1, read as the reverse complement.
AAATTAATTTCCAGTGGGGGATGGACTCCACCAAGGCTGTTCTTTGTCACCAGTTCTGTTCATAATATTTAAGGATATCATTTCTAGGCACAGCCAATGTGTTGAGGGGTTCTGGTTTGGTGGCCGTAGGATCTCGTCTCTGTTTCATCAAGCCATGAACTCCAGGTCTCACTGGAGTGTTTCGCAGCTGAGTTTAAAGCGGCCAGGATGAGAATCAGCACATCAAAGTCCAAGACCATTGTTCTCAGTCGGAAAAGGGTGGAATGCAGTGGAAGAGTTCAAGTATTTTGGGGTCTTGCTCACAAGTGAGGGAAAGATGGAGCAGGAGATTGACAGCTGGAAAGTGTAGCTTGTACTGGTCTGCTGTGGTGAAGAGGGAGCTGAGCAATTTACCCTTTGAGCTTTGGGTAGTGACTGAAAGAACAAGATTGTGAATACAAGTGGCTGAAATGAGCTTCCTTCACAGGGTGGCGGGGCTCTCCCTTAGAGATAGGGTGAGAAGGTCTGTCACCCTGGAGGAGCTTGGAGTAGAATCGCTGCTCCTCCGCATTGGGGGGAGCCAGTTGAGGTGGCTCAGGCATCTGATTAGAATGCCTTCCAAGCGCCTCCTTGGTGTGGTGTTTTGGTCCAACCAGAAAAAGAACCCGGAGTCAACCCAGAATACCCTGGAGGGACTATGTCCTATGGTCTCGATGTTCCCGCGGAAGAGCTGGAGAAAGTGGCTGGGGAGAGGGACATCTAGACCTCACTGCTTAGGCTCCAAACCCAACCTTGGAACAAGCAGAAGAAAATGAAAATGAAAATGAAGATGTTGTAAAATATCTGTAGTAGAAGAACAAGCCCTGCGATAGATTTGTGATCTGCTCAGGATGTACCCTACCTTTCAACTGAAGTGAGCTGGGATTGGCTCCAACTTGTGCCAAAGCATTTGCCATAATAGGAAGATCCTCACTGTGTCTCAGACAGAATGCATCCTCAGAGCGGACGATCCTACTCAGATCACATCTGCCACTTGTTGATTATTTTTCCTGTATGTATATAAATGGGGCGACACAGGAGTGTAGTGATTAGCACATCTGTCTCACAGCATGAAGGTCCTTGGTTCGAATCCTGGGCTCAGTGATGGCGTTTCTGTGTGCAGTTTGCATGTTCTCCTCATGCTTGTGTGGGTTTTCTTCAGATACTCTGGTTCCTTCTCACAGTCAAACAACTAAATGGATATTCTGAATTATCTCACGGTGTGAATGTTAGTGTGTGGCTGTGTTTGTTGGCTCTGCACTGTTCAAGGTGTACCGCAACCTTAGCAGGATTCGACTTGTTGACAAATAAGTGACTGGGTTGTTATTATGACAGGATAAAGTGCTACCAAAAAACGCTGAAAGTTAGAAGTTCCAGTAAAATCAAACAAAATGATGGAATAACATGAAATGATTGGCTGGATAATGTTTTACTTTGGGCCCATGACCTCATGTGCCTTAAGTCCAGCACATGTGGCTTTCATCTCAGCATGCAGCTCTGGTAGCAGTGCTTTCTCACCTTTGGCTCTGTGGGAGTATGGAGGTTTCAGGCCCACCCAGCACACAAGTTAGTCCTCAAGGAGTCAAGTGTGTGTACTGATTATGGATGGTACAGAGAAGTCTGATGGGTGGATGGGAAGATATTTATAGCCAAACCTGGTTCTGTTCTCCAGCCAGCGCCAATCACTGCGTCCACCTTTGACCTTTCTGAATCCAGTCACAGTACTAAAACAGATCACAAAGAGCTGTAATTTGAAGAGTCAACCTACACCTTCTGTTTGTCTCTCTGTCCTGTTTCTCACATTCTTACTTCTTTACTGCACTTTCCCCCAGTTGGATTAGTGATTTACGCTGGCCCGTATCATGGCCTCTCGTGCCCTTGTCACCTTTCTGATCTGATATCCAGCCCATGCTCCCTCCCCACACACAGCACTGAGTTTCTCCTGTGTTATTCTATATATCTGGTTACCGAGCCAAACCCAAGGGGGTCTTTAACAGGTTCTGAGTTCATGACCCCAGCTGTTAACAGCTACTAGGCAACGGCTGTCCATCTTTTCTCGTCTCGTGTTGAAATGATCTCTACTCACTCAGTGCCATGGAATCTTGTAAACTAAGATTTCAAACCAGAACAGGACTCAGAGACTTTAGTTTAAAAAAAAAATAAAAAATAGGAATTCTTGTTCAGGATCCATACATTCTTTCCAATAGAGCAGATTGATTTGCTGTTTAATTTCACGGTCACTCAGATTTCACTCAGAAAAGTGGAAAAGTACTAAAGGGAACCGTCTTCATAGGACCACAAATATGTTTGTCCTTCCTAAGTGAGTAGCTTGTGGACAACTGTCTACAGAAATGAGCTGTGGTTTCATTTTCTCGGGGGAAAAAAGGAGGCAGTTACTCTCTCTGCGGCAGGCTGGGAAAATCTGTCAAGGGTTGCTGTGCATGTGCTCTGGAAAGAAATGTGAGAAATTAAGCAGTAATTAAAAAAAAACAGATACATTAGGTTTTAACCATATTAAGAGTTTTTATTTTAAGTTTTTGCCTACTTTAGGGAAACCGATATTCCTTCATTCATTGATTTTTCTGAACCGCTTAATTGTAATTAGGGTCACAGGGAGACTGGCACCCATCTCAGCCGACTCTGGGCGAGGGCAGAATACACCCTTGACAGCTTGTCAGACCATCGCAGGGTAACCAGTATTTATACACTAAAATTATGTTAGTATTATTAGTAGTAGTAATAGTAGAAGTAGTAGTATTGGGGAGCTTGGTGGGGTAGTGGTTAGCACTCTCACCTCACAGCAAGAACATCCTGGGTTTGAGAACCCCATGCTCAGCAGGGGCATTTCTATGTGGTTTGCATGTCCTTACTTTGTGTTCATGGGTTCTTCTGGGTTCTTCCGGTTTCCCCCCACAGTCCAAAGGCATGCACATTAGGATAAGTGGGTATTTCTTATTGCCCCAAGGTTCATACTTCGCTCCTGGAGACAAAGACATTTGACTATTAGTAAATTGGCTATTTGTTTTTAGTTGATTAAAATATGGGTTGTGGGGCTCCTGAGTGGCGCATTGACAAGGAGCATGCCCATCAACCAGGAGACTGCAAGCTCAAATCCAGGTTGATGTCCCAGTCATGTGCAACCGGGAGTCCATGGGAACTAATTGGCCGAGCTCTTACAGGAGGGGGGGATAGCATATGCTCCTCTGTCGCTCACGGCAATCACCAGCCAATCCATGGGTGTCTGTGAGCTCATTCATACAAAAGAGGAAGAAAATGCTTTCCCTCCCAGTGTGTTAGGCCAGCAGTTCATAAAGAGGCGGGTGGCAGCATTACATGTCACAGAGGACGCATGTGCATGCTTACACCCCTTCCTCGTTGGTGGTGGTTGTATATAATAGGGAGGCAACACTTGACAGGTGGGAGTAGGATATGACTAAAAAGTAGGGGAGAAAAAAAAAAATAATAATAAAACAAAAAATTTGTTTTTTTTTGTTTTGTTTTGTTTTGTTCTTTTGTTCATTAATTACTCTACTGTAAGACAAGATTTTTAAATTAGTGCAACACAATCTGGATTGGATGCCAGTGCACCAGACACATTCACATATGGGGCAAGTGGCATCGCCAATCCACCTACAGGCACATTTTTGTAGGTAAGTAAAAAACAGGAAACCCTAATTAACCCATAGGGTAAGAAAGTTGAGAGTATGGGTAAGAAAGTTGAGTTCAGGTTTGAAACTAGTGCCGTGTGGGTACACTTGCAGTAGTTTCATGTCAAAAATCTAACACTAAAAAAGCATATGTTTACTTTTTAGTTTGACTTGGCCATTTATCAAACTGATGCTGTAATAGCATTAGCCCTGGCAGAGACAGCTCCATAATTTCACTAACCATTATCTTTTTTGTGTTCTGCACCTCAGATTGTCAGTACCAATAACCAGTTTCGAAATGACACTCAAATCCAAGAGAAACCAATAACATTTGCTGTCGTTTTGCAAAATCATACCCGTCATGTCTAATCTGGAGAGATGCCGCTCAAAGTAATGGATTTAAATTGCCAGATAGAAGCAGTACATGTTTTGCCACCTTCGATGATCAAAGTTCACAGCCCTTCAAAATGGGATTCTGATCATTTCACCACAAGAGGAAATGGCCCAACCTCAGGTTCTTGAGTGGGTTGAAATGTGTGACCATTCTTTTTCACCTATATGTCCAAATATGAAAGCATTTCTTCAGATGGCATGCAGAATAAGAAATCTTGTACCGTATCTTGATATTCTTTTGGGAACGTAACACAGCAGGTACCATCCGTGTTAAAAAGCTCAGTATAGTAGCTCTTTGCATAGACTGCCAGCCTCAGATTCACTTCCTCAGTTAAAGAGGATATAGCTACTAAAATTTACATTTGAAGAGTGTGCATAGACAAAATTAGCACTTTTTTAAACCAAGGTTACATATGTATCCATGTTTTGTGGAATTGAAACATACATTTAAAAACCATGTATTCAAATAGACTCAACCATAGCCATTTTTTGCATTAAAATGACTAATACTTGCATGGGATATGCATTCGATATTATTTCCTTGGACATCAGCATGTCAGAAAAAATTAACATGTATACACACTGATTAGCCATAACATTAAAACTACCTGCCTACTATTATTATGCCTTGTTAGTGCCTTTAGTTGAATCCGACTCTTGGCAAGTCTATTCTCAGTCCTCCTGGGCAGATGCTTTACAGGTGGGTTGCCATATCTTTTCCTTAAGCCTTGTATTCCCAGGAGGGTCACCCATTAAAGGCACCTTCGGTGGTGGACAGGGGGCATGCATGTGCACTCTGGCTGGTCTTGCAGCTATGCAGCCTCATATACAGTAATCTGCAATGCATTGTGTGTTCTGGCATCTTTCTATTAAAGCCAGTTTTAACATTTTCAGCAATTTTTGCACTTCTGTATGTTAAAACCACACAGGCTAGACTTCACTCCCCATGCAAATCAGTAAGGCCAAGAAGGCTGTGAATCTGTATCTGGTTCACCGTTTGTCCTTTCTTGTTTTCCTTTGTAGTATGGTTTTGGAGATGAGAGGAACCTGTCATCCAGCCATTATAATTTGGCTCTTGTCAAAGTCTATCCAATCCATAAACTTGCCCATTTTTCCTACTTTAAACAGATCAAATTTAAGAAATTAAGGTTCATTTTATTTAAAGTGTATATAATATATCCAAAGTTTGTGTGTGTGTGTGTGTGTGTGTGTGTGTGTACAAAGATGTTATGCCCCTCCTGAGATTTCTTATTGCCTTTTCTTTCTAGCCTCCCACAATCAGCATTAACCTACAACCTGATTCGGTCTCCTATTGTTTTAATTCCCAGGCCATGACCCCTATGAAGACTGCCTCTATTTTTACCCCCTTTGTTTCCTCCTTTAGCATTGTGGTCACTTTGCTTGGTTTCCTCCTGCATTTACCACTGTTTCCTCTAGTTCCTGTTTGTGTGATAAGTGACCCCGACATAGCTCATCCAGTACCTCCAGTGGGGCTGAACTTTCAACTGCTTCACCAACTAATTCAAGTGGTGATAGAAATTGGGTTGTGTGTGTTTCTGAATGTATATTCTGACTAGCAAGGTGTAGACCGTCTAGTCATGTCTGGATCTAAAATACATCTGAGAATATATACAAACAGGAGCAGTGGAGAGGAACTTTGATATTGTACTATCACATCCTGTGGCCTTGTCATTCATGAAAAACAGGAAGGTTTTTTTTTTTTCTGGTTTAACCACTCATGAAATTTTATCCTTGGAAATGTTTACATATGGATCAATTTGGATTTCTTTTGATATAAAATGTAAATTAATAAAAGCTAACAAATGATAGGCATCATCAGATTTCTATAGCCAAAAACACATTTACAGAAGGTTTGTATTTGGTTTGATGTCCCAGAAGACCTCTTTTTGTCCCATAGAGAAACATGTATTTCCCCCAAGGGAAAAATAACATCTATGTGTGACAGTTTCGTTCACTTAGTTTCGTTCACTTTTGTCCATGTTTTGTCTGTACTCTAGTCATCTTACATGCATACATTTCATTTCCTGAGACACTGTTTTGAAATTCGGCAGTGTCGAGGTGTAGTGTTTAGCATGTCTGCCTCATATAAAAAGGTCTTGGGTTTGAGTCTCAGGCTTGGCGAAGACGTTTCTATGTGGATTCTGTATGTTCTTACCATATTTGTGTTTCCTCCGGGTTACCCAGTTTCCACAGACAGTCAAGTTATAGGCTAACTGGCTGTTCCAGATTTCCCCTAGGCATAAATGTGTGTGTGTGTGTGTGTGTGTGTGAATGGCTGTATGTCTTGGCCCTGCGATGGATTTCAAGGTGTACCCCGCCTTCGTCCAGTGTCGACTGAGAGTCGGCTGAGACCTACCCTGCAACCCTAGTAGAATTTCCTGCATCTTCACACAAAAATACCCTTGACAGGCAGAGAGCTCAAAAGGGGGAAGTGCTAACCACTACGTCAAATCTAAACAAACTTAAATGTAATAAGGTGATGGGTGGCACAGTGGTGCACTGTCTGCCACACAGCAAGAAGCTGCTAGGTTTGATTCCCCGGCTCAAGGCGTTTCTGTGTGGAGTTTGCATGTTCTCCCCTTTTTTAAGTGGGTTTGCTCCAGGCATTCCAGTTTCCTCCTAAAGTCCAAATACATGCACAAAAGGCTCAGTGGCTATTTCAACTTGCCCCAGGAGTGTGAGTGTAAATGGTTATGTGGGTGTTGGCCCTGCAATAGCCTGGCGAGCTGTTCAGAGTGTCTCCCGCCTCCCCGCAACCCTAATTAGTATTAAGCGGCTTAGAAAATAAATGAATGAATGAATGATGAGATGACCTTTTAAATAAGAGACCATGGCACTCTAAAATCTTCCAGCCTTGGAATAATCAAAACTGTCTTTCATAAATTACTTTGTGCATTAGCATGAAGGATGTTGGATATATCTGATATACTCTATATTCACACAAAACCATTAAGAAACAATGCACTAGACATCAGGATAAAACTATCCATTTCTTCTAGAAATTGACTAGAATGGCAAGCATTCATTAATACAATACATTTAACAATTGTAAACAAGCTACTCTTTAACTAACTAGCTGACTAACTAAAAAAATAAATATAATAAATAAATAAATAAGCTAACCATGCTTGATGCATAGAACTTTGTCTCCGTAGCATGACTGGCAATCACCAAAGCAAAGAACCCATTGACCAGAAACATGCTTGAATGACCCACCACTGATTCATATTTTGGACTTCAGAGCTCCCTGAGTGTGACAGGAAATGACGCAAATGGAGCGGCTGCAGGAGCGAATCATTTTGGTCCTCTAGAGAGTCTTTTGTAACAATGGATCAAACCCAACATCCAAACAATGGAGCTCGGCCATATTCTCATCCACGAAGCCAGGTGTTCATCCCTCCTGTGGAAAAAAAATAAAAATCTCTAGTGACTGTTTTCAAGTCTATGGCCCTCAAGCCAAGGTTAGCCCCCACCTGGATGTGGGAGAGAGTGGGCATAGTCTGATCAGAGGGTGGTGTGGGTGGGGTGTGTGTGTGTGTGTTTTTTTTTTTTTGGCGGGGGTGGGTTTCACGTGCCATAATCAGTACGGGACATCTGCTGCTCTCATGACCCCAGATGTTTCCTGAGGACATGAGGGAGAAGGCCACAGGCCACGATCTTGCCTGAACTTCGCTGCCCATCATCACTGATCCATGTTCAGGGTCGACTTTGCTCTGATTCTCCTGGAAACAAGACTAAACAAGCCGCCCACATTAACTCACGGTTCACAGCTGTTATCTGAGCCATGACTTAATTATGAAATGGAAACCCAGAGAATCAAATGTTTTTGTGTATATGGAACGTAGTGCTTGTATGTCAATTCTGTTCTCACACCAAACAATGCACTGCCATTATTATGACTGGAGACATTGTTTAATTATGATTTATACAATGAGGTAGTCAGGAGTAGACTCCAATCCTACGTGACTGCTTGCACCTTTGTTTAAATCTGCTTTTGTCTTCAGGTCAAATTAGGCCCTGCCCACTTTTAATCATATTACATTTCCCAAATCTGGAAGTTACATCACTGTTCAGGCTTAGATGACTCGAGGCATGCTTTCTTCATGGTTTCAATTGCATATGGTATTATGATGATGATTGTTTCAGTTTGTTTGGTGTTTCCCCCTTACTTGACTGTACAGGATTTATTATATAATGTAAAAGGGGGATGCCGTGATTATGATACCATATGACTTTTATCTATTTCCAAAACATTAATCATTTAAAATCATTTAACAATACCCCCCCATGCGTTTAATATTTAATATCGACCTATCTCATGCAACAATATATTTGTTACAAGGCTCCATTGCAGGATATTTTATAACTAAAATAGCTTTGTACATCATACACACACTAGCTGCCTTCCCACTATTGTGGCCGAGCAGTTCAAGCTAGAACATGCTAAAGCCATTACAGTTTCTATTGGCATTTCTGCTGGATTAATTGATTAAAGCCCCAGGCTACCCCAGCCTTGGGCAGCCTTGACATAGCTCTGGCTTGCTCCGACACAATACTGTAGGTGCTTACACATTGCTTCTGTTTGCAAAATTTTATGTGATTAAATTCTAATTATTAGCTATAAAACAAGATCTTGATGGCTTCTAGTGTTCATTTAGCAAGTATGGGACAGTGTGATTCCTGGTGGACCTCTAGTTGTGCTTTGTTGTTTCTATTTTTGTCCACAGAGTGAAATAATAAGCAATTATTGAATGAGGCAAAGTATGATATGGAGAAATATTCAGTTGAGGGGTTGTTATCCAAACATGTTCTCTGTATGTACTCTGATATATATATCACTTGTATGTATATTTTTGTACAAATAATATTACCCATCAAATAAATAAATAAATAGATAGATAGATAGATAGATAGATAGATAGATAGATAGATAGATAAATAAACAGACAAACAAACAGACAAATAAATAAATAAAGTATGTACTCGCAGCTAGTGATAGTATTTGAACGGATAATTTTCTTCACGATACAACAGAAAGTCACATTACTATGTTGCTAGCTAGCTAGTTATCATTAGTGAGGTCTGTGAGGTTAGCATGTTATACAGCTAGTGGCATTTCCAATTCATCCTAGACACAAACATCAACAAAATATGGAATTAAAGTATTTGATGGTGAGAACCTACTGTATATTTATTTTCAAAAATAAAACCTTTCTTTCGCGAAACCCCGTTTTTCAATGTCCAGGATGTTGGCAGCCATTTTAACTGGGACGACAAGTAAGATGACAATATAGATATCATAAAATAGATAAAAATGTCCAGTTCAGATGCCTGCGCCATGTCCGAGGCACTGCGGTCCTGAGCTGTAAACTTTATTTATTTTTTTTAATATTTCAAGGGCTGAGAGCTACAGTGGTCTAACTCAACCAATCAATCAATTAATCAACCAATAAATAAATAAATAAATAAATAAATATAACATGAAAAATATGATAAGGTCATATTTTGACGGATGTGGATAAAATCTATACATGACAGAATGGTCTCTTCATCTTCCTTATTACGTTAAATCATAGCATGAGCATTATCCCTGATAATTCTTTATACTGCAAAATCTTTCATATAATTTTTCTCAAAAAAAAGAAACAAAAAAACAGACTTCTATTGGTTAGACCAGTTTGGTTCTCAGTCCTTGATTTATTCTGTTGTAGTCCTCTATGTTTACAACGGCATAAATAGTGAGAAAATAAAACGAAGTTTACAGTCAGGGCCACATGACTCTAGTAATCTGCATCAAGGCATAGCCTGTCTATCTTATATAATATCTATCAGGAGGAACATTGTCACGTGCCAGTTGTACAATAATTGTGCCAGTAAACCGATGCCAATAATGCAATATCAAGACTTAATTGACCACCAATCAAAAATGAGAAGATCTGTTGAATGAATAATAACAACCAATAATACTGCAATAAAAAGGGTCAGAGAGATTTCTGTCCCTGTGGGTTTCTATAAGCTTTTGTTGTAGTACCAAGTTTGACCACAAACAGCAACAGTTACCAATAACATCAAGCTTTGCCAAGCAATATATATATATATATATAAAATCCTGAGTCAATTTTCCGTAGAACAGTGCTCGATACGTCGAAGTAGAGCTAAATATATTGTATTTGGGAAAAATAATAGGACTACAATTTCATCCCGACAAGCCTGTTTCGTGGTTGCCCACCCATCAGGGGATTTATATATATATCGGCCAGAGTCGGGTGAGATTTGTGCCACTCTAACCGCAACGCTAATTAGGATTAAGGGGTTCAGAAAATGAATGATGAATGAAAATTAATTAAAAAAAAGTGTGGTAACTAGGCCAGGAAACATTAATATAAACACATAAAATTAGTATTTTTTTTAAATCATGAATAAATAATAAAGTTTTTACACATTGCTAAAAGTAAAATACTAGAGTTGAGTTCAGTTTATTTTCCCCATCCTCACGTTCTTAGGTTTGTTTTGTGGTTCTCTGACACTTGGAACTGTTGCTGTTTTAGTGTTTGGAACTGTGTTTGTGTGCTTGTGTGGTTTTCATCTCACCTAAATGCCACCACCCTCCCTGTCACGCCTACACAGCAAGAAAAAAGGGGTTTAGAGGTGAGTGTGTGTGTGTGTGTGTGTGTGTTTACAGGCATGTTTTTCTATCTTAAAAGGGAACATATGTTCACACAACGACAGGACGATCTGTATTTTTTGCTTAAAAGACTCGAAGGGCCATACTCAACAGTCCTTTTCGTTGATAGAGTTAAGGTTTGGGTTTGATTTTAATGTAGAATTAATCACCAGCAATAATAATTATAGCAAGAATAGGTCTTCAGAAGGATTGGAACGTGTGTGTGTGTGTGTGTGTGTGTGTGTGTGTGTGTGTGTGTGTGTGTGTGTGTGTGTGTGTGTGTGTGTTACAAGGCCTCCGATTTTTCATTTTTAAAGCCTGTTCATGATACAAATAAGCAACTTTTGGCTCCCCGGTGGCGCAACAGAAACACATTTGCAGTACTGTTATGATCCTCAGTACGAATCAGTGATGACGTGGCTGTCCACATCTGAGGGTCTTTAGTGTAAAATCATCCAAACTTTCCTAACGGAACAGTTGGTATACTGTCTTTCTCCTGTCAATCAGAGCGACTCTAGCCAATCGCACGCAATTGCGAACTTGTGTATCCTCCAACGTAGTTATTTCTAAGCAGCATGAGCAGCAGTTCCAAGCACGTAAAATAAGGCAGAAGGCAAAAGGCTGAAGGACAATATCGCACTCATTAAAACTGAAAAATTAAATATTTCAATACTTTCAAACCCAAGCCAGCATTAGCTTCCTAAGCCAGACTGGAAAAACGTTTCACTACAATAGCACTACATACACTTTAACAAAAAGCCTGCTATTCAGGCAGAGGTAGGGCACTCAGATACAACTCATGAGTCCCGCTTAGTCGACTCTCGTTACAGCGGAGTTCCAGTGGACATTATTTTATATATACATCTCTATAATCCTGAGTCGATTTTCCGTAGAACAATGCTCAATTCATCGAAGTAGAGCGATTGAAGAGTGACTGAGGAGGGACTGAATGTGTCCCCCCAAACTTAATCATATAATAACTTAGCATAGTTAAGCTAGTTAGCACGTTAGCATGACCCAATAGCACATGGCGAGCGAATTAACTAGTCAAGTCAATGTTGGATATTACTGTTAAAATATTTAATATAACACTTCCGTTTTATACAGACTGAATGGTTTATAATAATAATGTTATTATTATTAATAATAATAATAATAATAATAATAATAATAATAATAATAATAATAATTATACGGTGTTGTAGCAGTTAGCACATCCACCTCACATCAACAAGGTCCTGGGTTTGAGTCCCGGGCTTGGCGAGGGCATCATGTTCTCCCTGTGTTGTGTGGGTTTTCTCTGTGTTCTCCAGTTTCCTCCCACAGTCCAAAGACATGCATATTAGACTAATTGGCTGTTCCAAATTGCCCCTAGGTGTGAATGTTAATGGTTGTGTGTTTTGGCCTTCAACTAATTATTATTTTTATTAATTATTATTATTATTATTATTATTATAATTAATAACAATACTAATAATATATTATTTTTTCTTTAAAATAACAATATTGTTTTGCTGGCACCTCGAAAGCAATCGTCTGTATTTATATAATACAGTACATCATGTACTTATATCATAGATCTGATATTTATTTCTCACACTTTCACTGTCAAGTTTGTATATTAAGTATAGATAGAGCAACGTACCAAATAAAAACGGAGGGTTTTCTCTTTCTGTTTTAAAAACATACCAAAAAAATAAAATAAAATAAAATAAAATAGCCCTGAATTAAAGGGTTATTATTCCACATTGCCAGTATAGTTTATTCACACTTGTGCACGCATACGATTTGGGTTTTAAGGCCCAGCTTCAAGCTAGTAATGATCTGTTCATTGGGTGCGCATTCAGTTAGAAACAGATTTAGTGCACAAGTCCATGACATGCTTTGGCGGACAAAACAGCAATTTTTTTTTCTTTTTTGTAATGATAATGACCAGTAAACCCAGTTTTAGTGTTTATAATAATTCTTTCATAATCATTCAAGCCCAGTGCAAAGAGACAGCCTCAAAGACATTTTGTGCATACATTTAAATAGGTCTTCAATCAGTCTTCTAAAGGAGCAGGCTACTTATGGGGGGGAAACTTTTCCAAAGCCCTTTTGATGCAGTTCAACATGAATAATTGAGGCCCCTTCTTGCACATCGGGACCTCATCAGAGGAGCTTTGGTGTAATTACGCCGAGCATACAGCCTTTTGTTGCAAGACCATATTGAGGGGTGGAGACATTAGGACCTTTTACACAGACATTAAAACTAGGGGTGGGGGTGGGGGGGTGGGGGGCAGACACAACCAGAAGTATCAGTATCGTTGGTAAAAGTGTAGCATTTATACCTATCTCGACTTTATTTTTGGGAGCTTCAGGGAACTTGGCAGATGGCAGAAAAGATTTACGATGGTGTCAAGTGGATAAAAGTTCAACATGTTGCCCTTGGGGTCATATGTGTGTTAATGGAGGCTTGGACCTCGATACTTTGACCACTACAATTTGTATGATGTAAGTAACAGTTCAAAGATCTACACCATACAGCCAAAAGTACCATCATGTGCTTTTTGAGCATTGCGTTCGAGATTTTGCCCTTTTGGCTGTTACATAATATAATAAACTCCACTCTACATTTTGAAGAATGGATGAAAGGATTTGTCCTTTCAGCCACAAGAGCCTTTGTGAGGTCAGGCGCTGATGTTGGGTGAAAATCCCTGCGGTGCGTTCAGCTTTCCAGTTCAGGGTGTTTTCGATGGAGATGCCACTTGAGATCTCCAATTCCAGCTTTGGTAGGTCATGTCTTCATGGGGCTCGCCTAGCATACAGGCTAAGTGGTCTGTCCATTACATGGGACGTCCCCTAATAAAACTGTGTGTGCCATTGCCACCAAGCTGGTGGCATGTGACCACACGTGAAGCCGGGATGTTTTCACAACTCCTGAGTGTTGTGGTATATACAGTAATTCTCCAATTATAAGGCTTAAATTATAAGTTCTTCAATTTCCAAGCCAAAAAAAGGAATTTTCCTCTTTTGACCTTTGATTACAACCTACAAATATCACAGCATGTCTGTAAGTTTATTTGTGGTGATATACTAATCTTAAAATCAATATGGTGTATTTTGACAGGGTGTATACAACTGAACAAGGAAGGCGGGGCTCCGCTTTAAGCACTGTAATTGATGCTGCAAGATACTAAAATGGTTGCTTGCTGTACTTTAACCATGAATTGTGAACCCAAATGGTTCAGAGAGATTTAGACAAAAAAAAAACCTCGCCTCGCTTCACTGAACTGAGCAACAAAGTGGCACTGTAGGCGAGTTCTTCTCAAACAGTGAGCTACGAGACAGTGAAGATTTGAAGTTTTAACCTCGTTTTCTTCTTCCCTTTACAGGGGGGGCAGAACCAAGGTAAAGCCTTCAGCTCTCAAGCCGTTAATCTCCCTTTCGCGCCTCTTATCACCATGACAGCGAATGAGAGATGTGATAGACTGCGCCGCAAGAAGCGAAAGAATCCTGTTGACAAAAGTGCCGCACTGTTTATCCTGGCGCTTAGTGCTCTCTCCTCACTAAAGCCTGGAATGCACACATGAGGGAAAGTGCTTTCTTACATGCCAAGAGGATGAGAGCGAAGGGCATTTGTGAAAAGCACCGGCAAAGACGTACTTCAGTACATATTCCTGAGCTCTAGGGCTGATTTATGTAGAGGACATTTGGCTAGAGCTTATGCTAATATCATGGAATAATAATAGGAATCTAATGGAACAAATCAGTCTGTCCTGTTAGCGTGGAAAACGAATTCAGGCCTTACTCGATAGCGTCTGGGCTAATGTTGTACATTAGGGATGTAGCGGAATAAAAATACATTAAATGGTGTATTGCAATTTGTTCAAAATAGATGGAAAACAGATATGAATAGGCTGCGTATGATGGTGGGGGGACTAGGAAGGGGTAACGTCCGAGCAATGAAACTTAAGTCTATATTAAGGGGATCCAAGCACTGCAACACTAATGGAAGAAGGGTGTAGACCATACGGGGGACTATGTTGAGAAATAAACCCTATTTGGCCAAATTTGTCCACTGCATCATGGTCAAGTTATGAACTTTTCACCCAACTTTTCACCCAACACCCTTGTGTCTAGAGCCCATAGCCCACCCTTGTGTCTAGAGGTAAGTGGTAGGATTTCCATTAAAAAATACTTGATGGCCCACCCACTTCTGATTCAAAGCTAAATCCACGTATATCTGTAGTAAAGAGACACAGATACAGATCTCGGCATTGCGTTAGTATTGGGTGTGTTGGTTGCTGCTTTTGTCTTGTGTAGGATCCTGAACAGAATCCTGCAAGTGTGACTGCATGCAACCTTCTCAGTCATGGTCCATTAGCAAGCAAAAGGCCACTTTAGCATAATACAACCACTTTGCAAAGATCTCAGAAATCCTCTATTCCCAAGTCTCCAGTGTCGGATCGAAAAACGTCGTTCCTCTTAGTCCATTTCTCCTGCTTCCATCAAGAAGGGTTTTAATACCTCCCAGGTGATCCATTGTAAGCAGACGCTAACTTCAGTGCTCAGTTAACAGGAAGCCTGCCATTCGGTACATTAGCCTCCGGTGGTGTAATGTCGAACCTCTGCAACCAAGCAAGTGAAATGGCTCCAGAGAGGTAGCTCTTAGGTTCTCTTGTACACGAAGTGAAAAGAAAGTTGGCTCTGCCCAAATGGGCTCTTAAAAGTTGAAACCCTCCATTGTTTCTTTGGCCCAATCAATAAAACATATGCTCACTTTCTCAGGGATTCGTGAATATTTAATAGGAGCAGTCTGTTTCCCTTTATCTCACAGCATTCTAAATAAAGATTAAGATCAGGAAAGCTTTCTCGAGCAATTGACTTGGAATTGATGCAGTTTATCCGACTCACGTGAAGAGGTTTTTCCTACTGCTGCTATTTATCAACAATTCCCAGGAATTCCGGAAAAAGACCCACCACAGTGCAATGATCCATGCTGATATCATAACCCGCCTCCCCCCCAGGTCCTGCTTGCAGCTGGATTGCAGAGAAGGTCTGACATCAGCAGCTGGTGGAAGTGACCGAGTTTGTGTGGGGAGGAAATGAGGCAGAACTAATGCTGCTAAATCAACCTGCTTGCACCCTTCCACTATTGCCAGCGCCATAAATGTGCAGATGTTCCAAAGATGGACATGGCTTTGGCAGAGGAAATGTAATTGGACTGAGGTACCAGCTGCCTGAAGAGCCTGTAGAATGTATTGGGCTCATGTCTGGGTGATGAACATTAACTTTCTTGAACATGATTCCTAAACTGGTATGAAACGTTCAGTACCTCCTTGATCGACCTGAGGCTGTCATTTTCCTTTTTTTCGGTGCATGTGTAATGAAAATCGTGTTCTTTTCTTAATTCCCAAGCACACTGTGCAGCCTTGTGATCCAAGAAACTATCCCTTTTTTTTTAGAATATGTACCTTACATTGCTGTCAAAAATGTATGAGATTCGCTTATGGAAAAATTCACTATCTGGGGTTATTTAGGGTACTTCAAAAACTTCTTGAAACAATGGGCATATAACTCCATACTTTTCATTCATTCATTTCTTTAATAGCATTATCCTACTTAGGTCACAGGAACCTATCTCAGCCAACTCTGGATGAAGGTAGGGTTACTCCTGAAACAGCTTGCCAGTCCATCGCAGTGCCAGCACACAAACAACCATTCACACTCACACCTAGGGGCAATTTGATACAGCACATGTTTGGACTGTGGGAGGAAACCCACACACACACACACACACACACACACACACACACACACACACACACACACACACAGGGAGAACATGCTAAGCACTAAGCAACTGTAACATTCTATGTATACTATAAAGCCTTTTATCCCTGTCCACAAAAACCCAAAGAGAGGAAACCTATGTGCTGGCGCACTCTTGCTCGAGGACAATACAACCGTCCACTCAGCACAGGAAGCTGTTGCCCCATGCACCTTCCTCACATGGACCTGGCACCATTTGACTTCTGTTTCCCAAATTGAAATTCTATTTTTGTGGTCGCCATTTTCAGAGTCATGACAAAGTCATCCATACTGTTGAGGAGGCTCGAGGCTCAAGATGTGTCTTCTTCTGCAAAGGGATAGTGAAGTTTAAACATCGGTGGACCAAGTGCTTTAAAGTAAAAGAAAAAACACTAGAACCATCTTTCTCCTGTGATATTTTCTGGATGAGGCCAAGAACTACATTTACGGCGCTTGGTGGACACTCTTATCCAGAGCGACTTACATTTCTCATTTTATATACAACTGAACAATTCAGGGTTAAGGGCCCGACAGTGGTGGTACTTGGGATTGAACCCCCAACCTTCGTATCATCCCACTGCCCTCTTTAAAGTACCCTCATACATCTATCTAACCATATCCAACATTCATTAATTAAATGTGTCCTTGAGGTCAAAGATCAATCCTATACTACTTAATGTAGCAACGCCCACCCTCCCTGTTCTTATGTTTCATTTTTAATTGGAGTTTTAGACCAAGTTATAACCATTGATGGGGTTCAGACATCTGTATCATTAGTCTTTATGCAAGTGATATACTTTCCTTCCTACAGTTTACTCTACTAACAGGATCACATCCACTAACTTATCAGACAATGCAGTCCCCTTAAGCACTGATTTCATATTCAGGAAATAAAATACATCTCCAGTTGTCAGCTTCAATCCATCACTCAAATTTATAAGCAACAACCCTCAGCATTCATCAAACCTTCTAAAAATAAACAAATCTTCAAAAATGACCCCTGTTCAACTCCCTTATATCAGCTTGAAAGATTTTGATTTAGACATTTTCACTGGAGGGGTGGGGGGGCAGGTTTACATTAATCAAACCACAAAAATATTTCAAAACTCAAAGAGGCCTTGAAGTCCAAAACAGTATTTTCTTTGCCAACTTACATCACTGTGGAAATTAATAAATAAAGTTAAAGCCGAATGCAAACCTTTGCAAGGAAAGTAAATTTTCAGATTCATGTTTCATCAGACGAACACTCAAACACCACCTTTGTTTTAAAAAGTCAAGTCTAAGAAGCTGGGAGGACATTTCACAAATCGACACACTGGCTAACCAAATTTCTCACAAGAAAACCCTTAACAACTTTGAAAATCTGAAGGTCTTTGTTTTTTGCAGTGGAGGAGGATTTCCAAACAGTAATGAAAGCAGAATCATAGGAAGATAAACAATTTTAAAGAAAAATAGCTAGCAATACTGGATTTAGCACTTACTTTTACTTACTGTGTGAAAGAATTACTTTCACCCACTCATTTGCTGAACCGCTTAATCCTGTTGGGGTTGCAGGAACACTGGAGCCCATCTCAGCCGACACGCTACTTGTCAGCAGACAGCTTGTCTGGGCCAACACAAACACACACACACACAAACACACACACACAGAGAAGCAATTCGAAACAACTGATTAGCCTAATATGCTTGTCTTTGGACTGTGGAAGGAAACCCAAGTACCTTGAGGAAACTTACGCAAGCAGAGGGAGAACATGCATAAATCCACACAGAAAAAGCTGTGCCTGGGACCTTATTGCCGTGAGGGGCGCATGCTAACTACTATGCCACTGTGCCGTAGAAA
Organism: Neosilurus hyrtlii; assembly: GCA_028564935.1. Classification (NCBI taxonomy): domain Eukaryota; kingdom Metazoa; phylum Chordata; class Actinopteri; order Siluriformes; family Plotosidae; genus Neosilurus; species Neosilurus hyrtlii. The sequence goes on along the minus strand of JAOUQZ010000029.1, from coordinate 10,745,788 downwards.
GAATTAAAAAAGAAAAGAAAATGACCTCGTATTCATAACAGAAACATTTAGAGATTATTGTCACACGTATAAAAGGCAAGCTGGTCTGTTTTATTGATGGTTAAATGTTTTATTTCACTCATAGTGTCTCTTGGATCCTGTTGTTGGTTTCTGGGGGTCATGTCTTAGGAAGATATTTATTAAAAATCTGCCAGTGCAAACTGTTTTCTCCAAGTTTTAAAAAATCATATTCTGCCAGAGTCATTTTGCAAGAGTATTCAGCAGTGCTGTTTGGCTGTTCGATATGAATTCAAAGACATTAACAGACAATTATGGGCAAATAGCCTCGCAGACCGTGTTGATTCGGGTATATTGATGCTGGCGGAGTTTATTTCTGATAGGCCTCGTTAGATTCTCATGAATATGTTCAGCAGATGCGGTTCCTTATGTTGTAAACAGTGTAAACAGGCCCTCGGACCACACACAGACTCAATGGAATTCATTCGCCGTTCTGTCCAGACTCAAAGTCAACCAGAAAGCCAGCAAGAGAGCAAAAAAAAACAAAAAAAAAAACAAACAAACCCCACAGCATCAGAATCAAGCTGATCTGATAGATTAAAAATGTGAAACGGGGTGGTTTGAATAAGTCTGATACCTAAGGCAATGTTTTCAGAACAGTTTCTAATACAATATATGACTCAAGCTTAGCTAACATCATGCTAACATTATGCTAAGATTATATTCGGTAAACGTTTTTTAAAAGATGCGTATTTGTTGACATACAGGTTCCTTTCAAGCAACAGATGAAATTAAACCTCAGTTCCTCAGGAAGCTAGAACTGTAAAAAATACAAAATTTTGAACCTTTTTTGGGAAAAATGTAATCAGTGCAATAAGTACGAGCCAAGAATTGGTTATTAAATGAGTGAAGATTTAATTATTGATTGTATATTGTAGTATAAATTATATCTGGAGTAATTATGGGCAGTGAAGGTCGTCAGCTTGGCTATAGCTATAGAACTGAGCTGTATAACTCTATAGTTGCTGTCACATTGCTAAATTTGACAGCATATATATATATATATATTTTTTTTTTTTTAGGTCTGTATGGATAAAAATTCTATATGTCCTTTGGCAAAAGAGATTTTATTCTTTTCCTTTAGTATAAAGAAACTCCCAGAAGGGTCTGATGTTCATCATCTTTTGCTGGAAGCCAAATTTCCAGTTTAATACCTGAAAGTTGTGACTTCGCCTCGCATGCAGTATCAGTTTACATGAATGTGAAATGTACATGATATGCATAGAACATTTTTTTCTCATGACCATGTGAATATCAATACTAATGATTTATAACCTTTCCTGATAAGGAATTAAGGGCCAAAATTACAAAAGATACTCTGGTAATAACAATAACATCCAAACTAATCATGTCTGAATAGGGCTCAGAAATAAACATTACTTTTAACAAGAAGCCGTAGAAGAAGGGCTTCTCTTCTTGGAGCACCGGATTGCTTGCTCCCCATAGCCTCCTTATTTTCTCTAATAATAAAAAGAAATGAATTCCTGTGATTTTAGTAATGGTGCTAATATGTTATACGCTAATTGCTTTGCAAGCTAGCGAGTATTATACCAGTTAAACATCACAAAGCTTTACAAACAGGAGATATCTTTCTAGATGTCCATTATCTGTACTGTTTATCTTTTCGAGTCATGGGGGAAGCTGGAAAACCCCCTATTTTTCTCCCCTCATCAACTAAGTTGTAGCCAATTCCCAACTGTCAAGTATTCCCTCCCTTTCAAGTGACTACCACCAACTACAGAGGGCTGTAAGCACGCAGCACTTTTTTCAAGCTGCTGCATATGCATATTTAGGGGCGGCCTAACAGGAAAAAAAACTATACACCCCTTGTATGCAAGAGCTCACAGATGCCCATGACTGGCTGGTGATTCCTTCCCTCCCTCCTGTGAGAGGAGCCAAATGGCTCCCATGGACTTTTGGCAGCGAGTGGCTGCATGCAGGAATCTTCAATTGAACTCGTGATCTCCAGGTTGATAGTCGCACACCTAGTTGATGCACCCCTTTGGAGCCGTATCCCAGGTGACCTTAAGCATGACGCAAGGAGTAGCTGGAGGAAGACTATACAAGCAAAATGATGTTCCATTTCATCCCAGGATTTGGGTGCACAAGTTCTTCTTTTGGTCTGAACATTGGTTTTTAAATCAAAACGGATGATTTCCACTGTCCAGCTGATTTTGGCTGGATTGACAGTCACAACATAGTGCTTAATCTACTAGGTAGACAGCGTTCATTCTCAATTCAATCAGCATAAAAGAAACACCAACACCCGGCTTTTCATTAAAGGTATGGAAACTGAAGTTAATTGTTGCAGCTGTAACCAAAGCTAAGGTTTTTCTTGAACAGAAGCAAGTTGGCAGCCCAAAAAAGGTATTGAGTGTAATGAATAGCACTCTTATGGAGCTCCAGGAGCCAGAAGGGCCTTAATCTGCTTTATCTGTCAGGATCAATGCTCAGGCTGATAGAACTGCATAGACATATTGAAAGGGAGGTGGAAGAGAATTTTTTTTCTTCACTCATTTGCTGGCAGGATCCATCTCGGTACTTCTTTAGAGTAAGTTGTTATGGTGATTTGGCCCAGAGTTTTGGGATGCCATCACCATGGGACCCAAAAAGACCCAAATAGTGGGAGACAAAAAGCTTGTTTTCCCCCATGGTTTCGGTTTGTTTTCCTCAGTTTGCTCTCTTTTTGTGTTTGGAGTGCAAGTTTGCATCAAATGTTTTAGTGAGAGAAAATTCTTGGTCCCAAATCCTTTTGGAAAGTAAATGATAATGATAATTAACATGCAAATCCTCCAAACATGGATACTTAACAAGCTCCTCTGTTGGCCTTCAAATGTTACTCCACTGTATTCTAAAGCAGGACACACATAACTGTTTACATATACTTGCTTAACAAATTTATTCATCCACCTGTCACGACTGAGAGAAATGGAATTGCTTTTGGACGTGGATTCATATCTATCAGGAAAACAATAATGACAAAGATATGAACAACAGTGATCTGGAACAATAAATGATAGACTGGACTGGCCAAGATTCCAGATTTGAATCCACTTGAACAAGTGCAAATGAATTTGAATTCATTTACAATTCAATCACACAAAGGTTTCCACCAAAGATATTTGTCTTTGTTCACAAAAAGTATGGATAGTTGCACACACTATGGAATGCAGTGCCACAGAAACTGTGGGGAAATATGTAAAGACAATGAGAACAAGAGCGCTCTCTATTAGAGAGGCTGAAGGAGACCCCCCGGAAGAGCTGGAATAGGTGGCTGGGGAGAGGGACGTCTAGACCTCAATGCTTAGGCTGCTGCCCCTGCGAACGGACCCCGGATCAAGCGGAAGAAGACAAAGATAAAGTTTTAAATTTCACATATTTTTCCATCTTTAACTTGCTACCATGTAGTTCAATTAGGAGGCAGCGATGCCTGGAGCCTATCTCAGCCATCACTGGTCAATGGTAGGGAACACCCTGAACGCCTCGCCACACCCTGAACAGGCCTAACACACACAACCATTCACACTTGCAGTCACACCTAGGGGCAATTTGGAACAGCCAGTTAGCCTAATGTGCATGTCTTTGGACTGTGAGAGGAAACCAGAGTACCCAGAGGGAACCCACACAAGCACAGGAGGAATATGCAAACTTCACACAGAGACTCCCATGCCTGGAACTTGAATCCAGGACATTCTTGCTGTGAGGCGGCTGTGATAAGCACTACAACTCTGTGCCGCCCTCAATCTTTAACTGACAAATAAATAAAATGTGACTTGTAGTAAACTTTTCAAAAATATTTCTCTTTCATTTAAGACAGCTGGTCCAATAAATTTGTTAACCAATGAATCGAACAAGTATTTACCAAAAGACAAGGTGAACATCCACCTCCCCATCGCAAATAAGTGTTTGAGCATATATTACACACAAACATAAGAAAACCAAACAATCAAGATGTGTAGGGTTTATTTTGAGATTTTCATTTGATTCAAGCATTATCTTGAGATTGTGGGGTGGATAATGTTTGTTAGTATATACTACACGGGACTTGTGCAATCTGATTGGTTCATTCATTGATGTCGGCGAATTGTCTCTGAGACGGAATGTAAAATTAGATTTCCATGGTTCAAATCATGACAGACGCACAAAACAAAAGTAAGGTAACAAAATGACTGCGCTCTGTAACGGCGTCCTAATATAACACAAGAATATCACACTGAAATGAAAGAGTTCGCCATGTTAATTCAAGCACGCAGAATAATGTTTTTGAATCATGACATGGTGGACTCAGACTGTGTCTTTACTGTATTGTATATACAGCACTAATAGACATTATCCACCCCATAGATTCACAAGAATATTTGAACTAATTCAAAATGTAAAAACTCATTTTAGTTTGCTTTATGTTCCCGTATAAACTGAAATGAGTGTTCGCTGAAGATGAGTCCCCTCGACGTTATAACTTTCATTTGAAGGGCTGAGAGCCACAAACGGTGGCGCAGTGATTAGCATGTTGGCTTCACAGCAAGAAGGTCCCAGGTTCGATTCCCAGGCTCGGGGCGTTTCTGTGTAGAGATTGCATGTTCTCCAAGTGCTTGCATGGGTTTCCTCCAGTTACTCCAGTTTCTTCCCACAGTCCAAAAACATGCAAAGTAGGAAAATTGGCGGTTCCAAATTGTCCCTAGGTGTGGGAGTGCAAGTGGTTGTATGTGTGTTGTATGTGGGTTGTATGTGGGTCATGGCAAGCTGTTCAGGGAACCAATCAGATCGCGACGTTCGTGTAGTATATAGTAGATAAAATTATATAAAAATGAAAGTAGTGTTTCTATTTAAATTTTTTCATTGCATGGATGTTGGATGGAATTTTTTGTAGTAAATGATAAACTACCTTTCGGAGATGATATACAGTGGGAGTGGCTCATTTAAGTGAGGCTTTTGTCCTTGACTTGTCCATTTTATGAAATTCCTGAACTGCTCCCTATCTAATTGTTATTGTTAAATGTTATTAGAGATATTGGACACACTTAGTTTACGTACAAGTAAGGCTTGTTGTTTTTTTCTTGCTACACGATCACCCTCTCACACCCCTTCACAGACACGAATAAACACACAGAAGTACGAATCAGATGTACCGGACTGCTCAATCTGTGTACTGGAGATGCACCAGCAATGCTGCACGTGAAGGTGAAAGCAAAGCGCTTGGTTTGTAACCATTTATCAACAGAAGAAGACACCTTCTCAGTCAATAGAGTTATTAGGATTCCCAGTGGGCTCCGTCTATCCATACTGCTTCCCTTTTCCCGGCTCATTAAAGAGTTTTCAAAGTGAAATCAATCCTGGTTTATGGGCCACCTGGTGCGCTTGCATGTCTGTTTGTGTGCGTTTTAACTGCGTGTAGCTTAGACCACTTAAACATCATGTGAATATGTTCATTCCGAACGAAAGTGTAACTAACACTTATGGTGACTCAAGACAACCTCCCACGTTTCAGAGGTAAACGGGGAGAAAAATTATTAAAGACAATTAAAATATACAAAACTATTTTTTATGCATCATGTTTTAATGATGACATCCGTCAGATGGTGGTCGGTATCGTCTCCACACGCTGGGAGGCGATCTCTTAAGGCTGCGCTGGCTCGTCAGGTGGAACAGCGCCCATTTCCTGCTGATTAGCATCCTTAAAAGCTTCAAGAGTTTGGCGTCGATAAGTGAACACTCATGATTTAAGGTCACTGCATGGAAAAAAAACAAACAAACAAAAAAATAATAATTCATAAGATCACCCGATCTGGAAACACTTCCCTCAGCACTTGTACTGATCTCCGTGCTGTGTGTGCTGTAGCTCACTGAAACCACATATAGAGTTCTTCAAGCTCAAGGGTATTCAGGATGGGGCTGGACTACCAACAGACCTTAGCACTTCCTCTCCTTCCTCACTAAGTTTCAAGTGTGCAAATAATAATTTGATGAACTGTTTAGTCTTTGAAATGTGGGAGTTTTTTTTGGGTCACTCGGTATTAAAGGCTAAAAAGAAAGGAATGTAGTACTGGCGGCGATTCACATCAAGACACTCTTTCTAATACATTATTGTTTCTATGGCAACAGTTTACTCTGAAGACTTGTACAGCAGATGTGCCACGTAATAGAGCCAATACAGTAATCAAGGGATAAAAAAAAACAACTATTGTCTCTTTCATTCCTCCAACTTTGCCTTCAGCTGTAATATATTCAGCTGCATATATTATACAGTATATGTGCCATCTACACAATACATAAATAGGTCAGTGCAAAGCAGAGCATATTATTGTAGCCCCCTTTTTTCCTACCACATCCCAAGAAGCTCATGAGCCAGGAAACAAAGGAGGATGTGGATGCAGGGTAACCAAGCAACCGAGCTAGGTGAGATCATTCCACACTCTTCTTTTATGGTGCCACTCTCCAAGCATTTTAATTACATTCCTGAAAACTTAGCATGTTTTGTCCATGTTTTTTGTTCTCAAGTATAAAATCAGCATTGTCAGTATTTTGCTAGCTTTGTCCAAAAATTGGCATTGGGAAACATTTACTTTTTTCGGCATTTGGCAGGCACTTTCATCCAAAGAGACTTATATATACACACACACACACACAACTGAGCAGTTGAGGGTAAAGAGCCTTGCTCAAATGCCCAGCAGTGGCAGTTTGGGGCCTGAACGCCTAAACTTCTGATTAGTAATCCAGAGTGTTATTCACTGAGACACCACTGCCTTTCCAACATGCTTGCCAGGTTTACTGCAAAAACAGAGCAAGCCCAGGTTTTCTTCTAAATACAAATTATGTTGGTTACAAATGCTTTAGGCAATGAATACTTTTACACCCGTGACTACTGGCTCATCAGGCCAGAACCCAAACCCATCCTGGTTAGTGTGAAGTGTCTAGGAGTTCAAATTCTCCTGGATGGTACGCTTTTCCATCGCATGTTACCTTCCCAGTATTTTACTAGCACCTATCTGTATTGCTTGGTGGACAGAAGCACACTTGTGGTTGGGACCTTGACCTTGTCAACACAGAGGGCATTATGGCATCTTAACCATTATGCAACCGCCACCACAAACTCAAATCAATTTCAAATCAAATGCTCTTACATAAACATTTAAAAATACTTTCTTCATTGCATTTTCATTTATGACCTCAACAGATCAGTAGTTTTGCTGTATCCATAATTTGTGTTTATAGATAACCTGTTAGAATTGGGCAAGTAAAATGAGATGATGGAAAGCTGGCTAGCAAGCCATCGAACTAATATGTATGAGCTGTGATGGCAACCATCGATCTTGGGTCCTGTGTACACGGTAAAAAAGGGGTGTCAGGTGTTTACAAAAATAAAAAAAGGCATTCTAGCTCACCCTGGAAGTTACATTTTTATAAAGCAATAAGGAAAGACCTGTTGGATGTGAGATTATGGAATTTTACAGTCTGTGGTTGAAAGCTAATTTGGCTAAAACATTTCGTAACGCGGGCTGCCCTTCGCTCTTCTTCGCTGCACAGATTAATTTCACGGCTGTGAGTAGCAAGTCAATACACACTCAGAGAGAACTGAAGGCTGCATCCCGAACTGCATAATGTGCACTAAGTATTAAGGCTAAATAGCAGCGACACCAATGGTGCAATGCCGAATAGCCGGTCCTTGAAAGGTGTAATGGACCAAATTATGACCAGTGTACTTATGAGGTCATGTCGAGTTGTTTTGGATTATATCTAGTGGTCCACGTGTAATGAAACATTTCCACTGTTTTATTAGTAAAGAGAGAAAAAAAACCAGAACAAGTCTCATGGCACGGTGACATATGAGTGTTTCAGCCAGGTCACTTTATAAACCATACCCCCACATCATGTGCGATAATTTCGCTAAAATTAAAATCGAGTTGAATATTTAATTCTGTGCTTTAATTTAATAAAGCACCTTGCAAAGAGCTCATTACAAACCTCATTATAATCCAATCAGTATTTAGACGAACCAAAGGAAAGCTTTAAAAAAAAAAAAAAAAAGAGTTGAAGGTCACTGGGCAGTATAGTGAAGAGGACGTAGACTTCCAAGACTTCCTTCCTCTTCAGTAAAGAGCCCTCATGCCTTCGTCTCAACCCACTTTAAAGCCCATACTTTGCCCTTTCCACATTCTATTGGCTCAAGCCTCCGTAGAAATGCATTAGAACTCCATCAGTACTCCTGAAACCAGCTTTCCCTCCTGCACTCAGTCCTGTGAAGCCTGATATTCTTCTGCATTATTTCTTTGTTACTTCTGTTACCTAAAGGGGCGTTGACGCAGGAAGCGATTAGCGACAAGCAACCTTGCAAAGTCAGCAAAAGCCAGGAAAATTAACGATGTAAGATGAAATTTCCTCAAGCGAAACGAAGTCGGCGAGATCAACTGAGGTTCAGTTCAATCAGTTCAGTCGGCGAGCCCTTCAACTTTCTCACGGGATTCGAGCAATAACCAATCAGAGTCTGCAGATACAGTTGATTGACAGCCTATTATTTATTATATATAGTTATCATTATGTGGCCTATTTAATCATGGAAAATCAGCTCATTGTTGCCGTGTGCTTTACCCCTGCCCGCAGGAACTTGCGACATCACTTACCCAACAGAACGCACCCCCCGAATCAGACTGAGTGGCACAACTCAACTACACGTACTTTAAATGGCTGTCTAAAGTCAGAAAACCTGTAAAACCAGGAGTACACAAACCATTATTTGCTTAAATTAAAGGCAGATGAACTCAAATGAGCTCTTTAAGCTGGATTTACACAGGAAGTTCCAAGCGACCGTGTAAAGTCTATAATTGGCAGCAAAATGAGTGAGGAGAGGCGAGATTTTCTCAAGCGACGCAAAGTAGGCAGGCATGTAGTTCAGCCGAGCTGAACTTTCACGCAAGTAATTCAAGTGATAACCAATCACAGCTTAAATATACTGTTGATTGACAGATGCTGCCAAACACTGTGTTTGCCAAAACTTGTAAAGACCGTGCAAAACGTCCTGTGTGAATGCAGCTTTACAATCTCCAAAAGAAGCAGTGGTGCATGGACACTGACGTAGGAATCAGTTTCCCTGACATTTATAGGTACCTGATTTCAACATACACAGAGAAAATACACAAGTAAAGCCTGAAGCCATACAAGGTACTGGCGGCAAATTGTGTACTGCTATTTGATACGTTTCTGACTTGTATTTAAAGAAGCACTTTGCGACATTTTGAGAAAGTGAACTCAGATATATTTTGGTATGATACTAATAGTTTTGGACATGTACCCGGTAGGGCTGGGCAATTAATCACATTTAATTTCAGCTACGATTTTGGCTTCCAACAATTAATGCGCCTCATTCCGTTCCACAGTGATGCCCTCACTGTAACACGTTTGGAGCCAGGAACAGGATAAAGAGCTCCTCACCTTCAGTGGTAATTAAAATGAAAGTAAATATGCATACACTGTCCCTGCTGACTTTCACTCTGCGTAGCGCTGAGTGATGTAGCAATGCAGCATAGAGCATAGAAAGTAAATGACTTGATTCGGTTAGAGATTTCACATCTCTGTTAATATGTTCCATTATATTTAACCACAGTATTGTTAAAATAATCAGCATAATTATAGCGGAGGTCCTGCTGAGCCTCATACCTAAGAGATTTTGGTAATACATCAAGCTTGATTTCCATTTCCACGCGACACCGGCCGTCATGTCCACTAAGCACAGGCAACCCAATCTGTGGCAGGAACATGTGTAAACATGTGTCTGTAAATCAGTAGAATTATCCGTCTGGAAATAATCACAATTTATTTATTAGCCTGAAATATTAAAGTAATGTTGTGTAGATGTTACTGTATATTTCTGTTCTTGTTTCACTCCTCCACTCCGCAGGTCATGAACGTCAGGATTAAAATCAGGACGTTCACTTCATATCACTTACACTTACTGAAATTAAGCGATAGTTGTTTGCAGTAGGAAAACCGCATGCTGTTGATGAGAAAAATAGAAAAAGTTTCCCTCTTGAATCTTACAAAACCATGAAGTTTTATTTAAAAGTGATTTACTGAGAATTTCCACATAACACAAATAGGAATTCGGCAGCACCGTGGCGTAGTGGCTAGCATATCTGCCTCACAGCAGGAAGGTCTGGGTTCGAGTCCCAGACTTGGCAAGGGCGTTTATGTGTGGAGTTTGCATGTTCTCCCTGTGCTTGCATGGGTTTCCTCCATGTACACCGGTTTCCTTTCACAGACCAAAGACATACACATTAGGCTAACTGTCTGTTCCAAATTGCCCCTATTGTGACTGGTTATGTGTGTTGCCCTGTGATGGTCTGTTCAGCTGTTCAGGGTGTACCCCACCTTTGCCCAATGTTGGCTGAGATAGGCTTTCCACTTTCTAAGAATTTTTACTGCCCTGTCAAGTTATTGCGCATGTGCAAGATCATTTTTTTTTCCTCATGTGGTTTTGATATTGTTATTGTAAGTAGATACAGAACCAACACAAGATGTAGAACAAGTGAAGAGACACTAAACCTTTGAGCTGGGGTGGTTTCACTGTTATTCTCTGGTGAATGGACACCTTTAAGTCAAACATTATAGTAGGCATTTCAGTAAGCCTCAGCAGACCTTTGGTTAGGACCTTTTACCTTTTTTTTATGTTGTCAAGTCTGCCTTTTTTTGAATAACAGCTAGGGTTGATTATAAGTTTGCTGTATAAATTGCCAACTTGCAAGCTATAAACATGGAGAACTCCCTGCATCCTGCATCTGCTCATTTAGGACCAGCCCGAATTTAGTTTGCTGTTTTCCTTGTTCAGAGTTCACCAAAATGCATTTGCTGCAAGAAAGCCATTTCACTGGCAGGCCAAGTAATCTCGTTAGACAGGTCGGATTTGGCCTCACCAAGCCCTAATGCTGCAGACAAGAATGTGCCGCACAGCCTGCCTGATGTTCAGTTGTGAAACTCGCAGTTGTGAAGCTCCTCTGTTGTTATGCTTCCCTCATTGATTAAGCCTCGTTACTTAGTGAAGGATTTCATTTCCCAACCAGCACCGGAGCCCGCCACGACACTAACAGCCACCCAGTCAGTGCCTGTTTCTCATGCTAATCACTTCATTTGCGACTCTTGTTTGTCGTCCTAGTTCAAGCTGCTGCTTATTCACTCGCTTTTGGGATCATGGCGAACGCTTCTCGTAAGAGTACCCATAGATCAAAAGTTTTCATTTTGCTTCTGTCCTTATTCTCTCCGCAGAGACCCAGCAAGGATTAGGAATGCTTTTTGACTTTAATTCCAGAGTTAATGAAACAGATTAAAAGAAAGAGAATGAAATCAAATCGGCTGCACCTCCACCACTTACTCTGAAACACATTTTCTCATTTCGGAAAAAAAGATTGCTCCCAGCTCAGGAGAAATGCTAATGGACCCAAAATGTAGTTCAATATGGGTAATGTAACAGTGTGTATCATAGCATTATGAAGATCCATGCTGTTATTTTTGAAAACGAGAGTTGCTTACTTGGTGACTGCTGTTCCGTGATTTACCTTTCACTTTGCATTACTTCAAGGTTTGATCACTCGTTTTACGCCGTTTGATCCCTCCTACTCTCAGAATGATTTTTCTTCCCCTCCCTCTGGGTGCATTTCAATGCAACGATCCTAATGGAAGTGTTCTATCCTCGTTTCTTTACACCGCGCTGTGCTCCAGGAGCATCTTATTAATTACCACAATCCTCTGATCAATTTGCAACGCAATTTCGAATGTGAAATAGGCCCGTGCGTCGTTTAAACAATTTCAAAAGTTTAAGTGACAAGAACAAGAACACCAGGTCTGCAATTACATTTCATCACTGCCACGCTGTCTCGCCGTAATGCAAAGGATGCCGCTATCTTCCCCATCTCTGCGCTTATGTCTCCTGCTAGTGAGTGGAATTTTTTAAACTCAAACTCTCTACAAAATAAATATATAAATAAATAGAAATTCCAGTGGCTTTAAAACAAAAATAAAACTTTTTCCGTTAGCTTTCAAAAACCTTCTTTAGTCGCTTTTAAATAAAGCTACTGAAAAGTTGTTTTTCTCATAATTGAAACAATGGCACTTATCTGTGTTTTAACTCAAACTCTTCAATTCTTTATTTTGTTTCCCAACAGAAATTTATGATGGGGGGTGATGTTTTCCTGCTGTGGAATAGGAAAACATTGTAAGCTACTTTACATGTTGGTAAAACGTGATAAAAAAGAAAACAGCACCTGTTGAAAGTTGATCTCTAGATTCATTTCTTTCTGTGTGCAAAATAGCTTCTGCTTTAGTCATTTCATGGGCAGTTATTTGAAAATTAAGTTGAGTGTCTCACTGACTAATGGACATTTATTGACAGCGGCAACTAGTGGTACTTTAAACGATTTACCAAGTATTTATGAGATAACAATTTTGTTGACAACCTTCTAGCGACTTTTTAGTTATATTCTGGTAAATAGTTGCTGAAAAGTCCATAAACAGTTGGTGAATCCCTGCGAATAGAATCGCCGAATATGGCTACTGAGCCAGTTGTTCTCTCACTGTTTGTCAAACACCCGTCGAGTCACCTTCAAATAGTGTCATGGTCACATGGCCACAGAGTTTGCAAACTTTGCCGAATGTTCTCCAAGTATTCTTCAACAAGTTGCTCATTCCTGATGGAGGCCGATGATTGAAGGATAGTTGACAAAAACAAGAATGCTTGCAGAACAAACGGAGGACAGTTGGTGCCTGCTGCGAGTATTTGCAGTACCTTTGGTAAAAAGACGTAAAAGAAGTACTTGGAGTCCACTTACAGAATTTTTGCAGTCACCAAGTGTTCACCAGCCTAGTGAGATACATTCATGTATTCATTTTATTGACAGATTGGCGTCAATTAATATATTTAATAACAAACACCTGAAATACTGGAGGAAGTTACGTTTAAAGCCATACCGCTTTGGGTATTGATGTCGCCATTATTCTGAGATTCAGTTTTCAAATAAGCCAATCATAAAATCTTTTTATCGGGCTAACATTCTGCAGACACAGACAGATTATAATCTAAAGTTTTGGCTGAGATTAATTTTTAACGAGCGTTGTATTCTCTTTTATGATAGGCACCTGCCAATGGCACTTGGCACCTGAGTTGTTATCATCTTAAATGCATGGTGCCAATTGGTGTCAACTATAAAGTATTTGTTTAATCAGTGCCAAGAATTAAAGTTAAAGGTAGTAAGAAGGATTTGCAAAAAGTTTTGCTAAAAAAAAAGAGAAGAAGAGGGGGAAAAAGCACTAGAGATTGCTCACACAGTAAAAATGTTTACTGTTCCTGTAACTTGGCCATGCAGCAACAGGATGATTTATTACCTTAATGACACGTCGGATAATAAAGACTTTGGGTTTCATGCAACAAGGACCAAAAAAAAAAAGACGAACAGTTGTGCATTATCTCATTGAAGCTTGCATGAAGTCATTGCCCTGAAGGTACCACTGTCATAGGAAGTGGTGTGGGGTGGTGTGTGTGTGTGGGGTGGTGTCTATCTATGGAAATGTAGACCATCCCAGAGCAGATGAGTCACATTCAAACCTCTCCCAATGACCAAAAGAAAGCCTTTTTTGGTTGGCCCTTAAAGACATCTAGTTAAATCCCCTCTATAAAATAGATTATTAGAGCACAACGTTTTTATAGAATTGGTTCAACTGGTCTTAAAGGGATAGTCAGAAGTCAGTGTATAGACCAGGGGTGCCCAGTCCTGTTCCTGGAGCTCTACCCTCCTAATGATTTTAACTCCAACCCTAATGGGGCCCATCTGATAGATCCAATCATCACTAAGTCTTTATTTTCAAGTCTTAATTAGATGATTGGATGGTCAGGTGGGCCTAATTAGGGTCTTCAGGAGGGTTGATCATCACGAACTGGGTTGGGCAACCCTGGTATTGACCAGTTGGAAACAAGTATCTACATTTTCAATATTCATTCTTTTTTTGCAGGTATATAAAGTTGGGACTCTGCCTAAATGTGAAGCTTCCTGTTGATTTGCTTTTCTGTTCATAATTAATTCATAATTTTGTCAATGTTTTTAAGTGTTTAAGGCACGTTCCTCTGGGAAAAAAAATAAATCAGTGGAAGCATTGCCAAAAATACTTCCTTTATGAAATACTAATAATAATTTTCATTTGTCGTCATTTGGATGCTGTATTGGTATATAATAAAATAATAATAGTGATATTAATGATATTTCAAAAACAAAAAACTGGCTCTGTGTACATTCCTGGACTTCAGCACATCTAGTTTCTGCCAAAAAGCAAACAGCCAATCAGAATTACCATGCAATCAACATTTCTTTTATTTTCTGACACACACACACATTATATATATATATATATATATGTATGTGTGTGTGTGTGTGTGTGTGTGTGTGTGTGTGTGTGTGTGTATATATATATATATATATATATATATAT
>JAOUQZ010000029.1:10685792-10701743 GCA_028564935.1 Neosilurus hyrtlii | reverse complement strand
CAAACTCCACACAGAAACGCCCGAGCTGGGAATCGAACCCAGGACCTTCTTGCTGTGAGGCGGACGTGCTAACTACTACGCCACCGTGCTGTCCCTTAATTAATATCCATTTAAAGAAATGATTTTGTGTACATTTTTAGCTATATAGGACATCATTCCACTTTAAAATAAACCCTTACAAACTTATATGCACATTTGTAGTAATTTATGAGTGTAGGCTTCATAAAAAGTGCTACCGAACTTTTTTAATTTTGCAGAATGGATTTTCAAGTGAACAAGGCTAGGGTTCAGAATGTTCTGGCCCTGCGAGCCAGTGCTGTAGCTCAGCCATAAAACAACACGAAATGCCTTGAGCATTACAAATTACAATGAGGCCATTATCACGAAATGCTGAATATGTAACTCCGATCTGTTAAAGCACAAGGTCAAAGACTGTGGTATAAAAGAATGAAGGGATGTGAGCAACAAAGTCAGCATGTGTTTTTTGGCAGCGTGAGTGACAGGGTAAGTCATGTCGAACCCTAAGGTCTGACCAAACGAGTGCGCCACAAAATATTTACCTAAAGAACTATGAATAATATATCTGTTAACCTCGCATCAGATAAATGACCATGACAGTGAAAAGTGATCTTTTGGAAGTCTTGATTAGATTTTTTTATGGTCAAGTGCATAGGTTTGTGCCCCCATAGTACGAAATGAACAAGACATCATCAAGTGATATCGTTTATATAAACAAGACTTATTGTGAGACACACAAGTTCGTTATCCAGGACAAAACGCTGGGAAAGTATCAAACATTTTGAATTATATCTGAGAGAAAAAAGTCCATAAGTTCCTGCCCCCAGGTCCATCCACCCATTTGCATGGTGTATAAATATTCTGTAATGACATGCATGGTCACTTTTAAATAATAATAGCTAAAACAGCTTGAGGAACTGTTTGTCCCCTTGAACAGCTGACCTGAAATGGAATAAATTATGATTTTATGTATAAACACTTATCCTAAATTAAACTTTCTGCTACTCTGACTAATCCCATATACTGAGTTTTTCAATAAGATGATGTAATTTTTAAAAAATGCATGTGTTTATTGTTATAGTCAAGTTTTGGATTTTTATTTATTAAATATACATTTACGGCATTTGGCAGACAGCCTTATCCAGAGTGACTTCCATTCGTCAGTTTTATACAACTGAGCAATTGAGGGTTAAGGGCTTTGCTCAAGGACCCAACAGAGGCAGCTTGGTGTTACTGGGGCTTGAACTGCTAACCTTCGGATCAGTAACCCAGAGCCTTAACCACTGAGCCACCTCTGCCCCTT
The DNA here is from genome assembly GCA_028564935.1 of Neosilurus hyrtlii. Lineage (NCBI taxonomy): Eukaryota > Metazoa > Chordata > Actinopteri > Siluriformes > Plotosidae > Neosilurus > Neosilurus hyrtlii. Next base: position 10,700,422 of record JAOUQZ010000029.1, on the reverse strand, counting down.
ACGTTACAAAATCCTGACTGATACTTTCCACAACTTTGTTGCAGCCTTAAAGTCCTTACGTGATATAGTCATTCCAGTGAACCAGGTGTGAATATTTATACCGTCTTATCTTTTAAATTGTTTGTCTATAAATTAGTATGCTAGCTATATTGATTTCTTTCCCCCTCGCCACATCAATATTGTATATTTTTCAGAGATATGTAATCCCACTTAAGCCGATTTCAGTTCCACTGTAAAAAGGTCAAAGGTCCAAGAGGGCGAATACTTACGAAGGCAGCTTATGATCCTGTTAACATTCTTGGCGCAGAATGTGGTACGGAAGCTGTTTACCTTTTGAGTCAGTGTTGAACAAATCCACCAATCTTTATACTTTTGAAGTAATACTACCCCAACACTTACTGAGGCGATTGATTTATTTATTTATTTCATTTGCATAATTATATCTTAAACCTTTAATTATACGGCATACCAAGAAACCTAATGCAGTGTTTTAGGTGTCCAGCTATCAGATTAACCCCCAGACTGATTCTTCACCATTGTGTGCGACATGCTGATAATGAAATGCTATTTTTGGATATAACATGATGTAAAGCTTAGCAGCAACAAATAAAAGTAAGCTCTTGCAATATGGATCCAGTCTCGGGATGTTTGGCTTGTGAGAGCTTCAGGCATTCTTTTGGCAATCAAGCACTACTCAAAATACAAGGTCGAATCGATAAAATACTAAAGTAAGCGGTCGGAGAAAAGTCTAATGGTCTCATTTTCCTCCCTCGCTCCATTTTCCATTTACATGCATTTTCCCCCCCATCTAAATCCCTTTTTGCAGTTATATAATCCAGCGACGTCCCAGCTCTTCTTTTCTCGAAACGGCTGAATGGATGTTCGGGTTTTTTTTTTTTTTTTTTTTTTTTTTGCTGCTTGTCTTTGCTTTCCTGTGAGCTGTTAAAACACAATAAAGATGATGAGATCCTTGAAGCCATCTCAGTCTGACTCCATCCTGCTAAGTGCAATACCTTTAATGGGGACTCTTTTTTTTTTTTTTGTGATGGCACATTTAAAAGTGATGCGGTTCTCCTTTTTATTCCCCCACATGTAGAGTTCGGTATATGCTTAAGATAATGTGTTAGGTTTGGCTGCTTTATAAATTTGCCCTTAAAAGCACAGGTAATTTCTGAGAAATATGCATCAGCCATTAATAACGTAATTTTGAGCCATGCTCTGAATATGTACATAAAAAAGAAGGCCATTTTCTTAAAAATATGAAGTTCTTCTAGAAACTCGGATACACCATAATTCAGCCACCTCTGCAAGGCTGAAAAGATGATAATAATAAATAAAGGTGACACTATCATGAGCCTGTTTCCAAACTTCACAGTGTGAATTGTCAGTCTTGTTCTCACACCCAACACCCCCCCCCCCCCCCCCACCACCACCACCACCTCCTTTCCTGTCCGTCATCATCATTGACAGTTTGAATGACTTCAATTTAATCAAAGCCCCTTGTTTATAAGGACAGCTTTCAAATATCCAAATCTTTAATGTGTACACAAGGTTAATATATTTTCAGTCAGCCGTGGCAGATTTACACTCAACTGTTGCTGCAGTTGCTATGTTCTATCTGACTGTGGCGCAGACGGTTCGCTTTCAAGACATACTCTCAGAAGTGGGCCGGATTTGATTTACATTTCAGACACAGAGTGCGCTTTTAATCATTTCCTTGAAAATCAAAGCATTTTCTTGTGTTTTAAACCTAGGACTGGAATAAAGAAGAGCACTCAAAGAGCGCAAACCTCCACCAAGCACCATGTTAAACAATCATTTAAAAAAAATCCTAAATCTAGGATTAGTATGTGGATTTTGTGTCCACATACTAGTATACCAGCTATTCTCAGTCCGATTAAAACAGCTAAGCTAGCTGACCCAAACTAGCCCTTAAGCTAACTGTGATCCATTATTGGTATGTTATGGGCAGGAGAACTACTGGGCTAGTGGTTTGAATAGAAACGCAGAATCTTGTTGTCTTGAGTCGTAATGCGCCAGGCTACAAGCTTCAGGTAGGCTTGCATGCCCACAATCCTTCAGGCTTGCCCAGACACAATAGTAGGACATCGGCTGGTGTGCAAAACAAACATGGAAGTGCCTGGAAAAACATCTTAGTCTTGTTGGTATGTGAACAAAAACACATTTGTGGCAATTTTTAAAAGAATTTATTGCTAATATTTTAACGTTGTGTCATAACTAAAAACAGAAACTCTTTTTGGGAGTTCACTGGTTTGTCATGTGATGTCCCACAATCCCTCCAGGCCCTATTTTTTTCAGAATTTACCAAAGATGGCAGAGCTTCCTCCAAGGATCCATCCTCTAAATCTTTTTTCAAGCTGCTTCTTATGATGTACCACAAGGTGGTGTAGCACTCCAAAGGAAAGCACTGTCCACCCGTTTCTGCATACTTGAACTCAGAGGTGCGCGCAGTTTTGCTCTGACTGACAGTGGGGAGAGTATGCCATCCCTCCCGACTGGTATGCAGGGCCAAATCTGAGCTCTAAATTCCCAGCCACAAATCATCATAAACATTGCAACTCACCGCCTTGTAATTGATGTTCTACCGTAACCGTGGCTACGTAAATCAGGTTGTACAAGGAGCTCCTCAGAAGAGTTAGCTAGCTAGGATCGGTCAGTGGTTTCAATATTGTTTTTGGGTTTTTTTTTTGTGGTTTTGCCTTGACAAAAAATAAGGAAAGGAAAAGAAAAATAGTAGTAAAAGCAGCCCAAGACACAAGATCCTGTTATGACATGCAGCAGGACACTTGAAAGATCCTTCTAGATTGAATTTTTTTTTTCAGCACTTTCTGCATGTCAAAACAAGTAATATTACTGCTTTCCAATGGAATCGTCCATGTTTATAACCATTCTGTGAAATCGGCGCACATCAAATGGCCTTTTTTTTTTTTGTTTCCAGCCTCCTACCTTCACATCTTCCCCCGTGCTGTAATGGAACTTCAGTGACAGGTGTACCGCGGCTTCATTAAATTGTTAAATCGCTGAAGTGACTTTCACACGGCTGGTGCGGTGTGCTTACCGAGCTGCTCAGCTTCGCTTGCACAGAGCCCAGCCAATTTAACAGCTGATCAGATGAGCTATCAGACTGCAGGTGTTGACGCTCAAATGTAGGATTATTTCTTTCTGCCTCGAAGAAAGAAAAAAATGTAATTTGTGCTCACGTTAATCAACTAAACTATAAAGCCACGGTGTTGCGTCATGCTTGAAATGGCGTATGGAAACAGTTAGCTTTTAATTAAACAATTAGAGAGCAAACCTCCTACAAGCAGTAAAAATAAGGTACACAGCACCCCTGCTGAGCATGCCGTAATACCGCACTTCAAAAAAAAAAAAATACTAATCCTGGATCATAACCAAATTCTTACGAAGTCATTCTTGTCCAGAGCCCCACGTCTAATAGACATTTAAAAACATAACCTAATTGATGGAAGCAATAAACTTCTCACAAAAGAGTTATATCCACAATTTAAAAAAATAATTAAATATAAAAAAATATTTATTTGGAACAGCCGCCTAACGAGTCTGAGGATTCACCCCATCACCATCACTTCATGAACTGAGCTCATGTATGCGGAAGTGGGCGCATAGCACCTTTCTGCATTTTCAAGCAGCAGTTTGCTATATAATGTGGTTAGATCTGGGTGATATGAAAAGAAAACAAAACAAAACAATAATCTTGTTCAAAATTATTATCAGACATTTTAATATTTATCATGATGGTATGGGGGGAAAAGAACATGACGGCGCATCCATACTGTTAGTAAGTATACAAACACCAGGGGGCGCTCACTGCAGTCGTTTAAACCTGGCTAAATTTGGTTATATCGCAGTAATGATAATTGCCTGATATGTCACCCATCCCTGTGTCAGATTTCTGTGTTTTTGACCCACTAAATTTTCCTGAATGTTGTTCTTTTTACGGCATGTTTAATGTTCCGGTTTTCGTTTTTTTTACTTGTTTCACATGCACTCTAACTCATTAAATCATCCCTCGTCAGATTACAGTCCAAACAGCTATCCAAAATCCAAATCCATGTTCTAGAGCCAAGTGTGTACACACTGCCCTGTTAAAATGAAACCCACTCATCTATTCACTGAAAGCAAAAGCAGCTTTTGGCACCTGGGTGATGTCGGGGTTTTTTTTGCTGTTGTTCCGCCACGATTTATTTATGCAAACTTTTTTGTTCTCAGTCCTTGAAGGTTAATCACCCGTAAAATGAATGTAACTGCTGGGCGTTTTAAAAGCTCGACTCTGAACCAGCCAGTGGCTAATGACTGATCGTTGACAAGACTCTTGCCCAGCCTTTTGAGCGCTTGTTCTGCCGGGAGTATCGATCTTTAGCGACGGGCTAATTAGCGCAATGTTAACGTGGTAAATGCAGCGTCCAGGAGAGGGGCAGCAGGGAGAGCTGTTGTGTTGGATGGAGATTAATTCGCATTTAAGACCTTTTCCTTCGAGGTATTTTCTGTCCAAACAAAAGGCAAAGTAATCAAAGGGTTTTTTGTAAAGTTGGCAAACATTTGGATGAGGCTAGTGTTTTAATTGGCTGCATCGATCTGGACAACAAATTGCTAGAGATTTGAGTGGCGACAGTGGGATTCAGTCTCTCACATACATGGATCTTATTAACCATGGGGCAAATATCAGACCTGCCTGAGGTGGGTATATACACACACACACTTATATGCTGTGTGTGTGTGTGTGTGCAGCATGCATTATGGTGGGTCTAGTGCTGACTGACATCATTTTCAATGAAAGCTGCTGCTAATCCACTTGTCAAGTCTCCATTTTCTCGCCTGCCATACTCCCTCAGTCAGTTTCTTCATGATGTAATATCACTTCTCCGAATGTGACTTCCACACATGTGCTCCTGTCCCTATGTGTGTGTATATGTGGGCAATATCTATTCCAGCCGGCTGCATCCCTCTGTAGTTGTCAGCTGCTATCAGCGGCATTGCGTGTGCAACAGGCGGCTCGGATAAAGCAAATAATGCTCGATGAGTGAGCATGGGACACGCAGACAGAGCTCATTTAGCTTGTCACTATCCATTATGGAGTTTTGCAGCTCCGGTGTCTGAGAAGAAGAAAAGTTGCTTCGGAGCAGTGCTCTACGGCCAGTGTTTTAAAGCTTGTTAGAAACGCCCACTAGTCGTTGCTGGCAGAGGTGAAGTGCTGTTGAGTGGCGTTGTGATTCTGATTGGCCCAAAGGTATTTTTCTTAATTCTATGGCTGCAGCTCTGGCTGCAAATCATGTGTTTCTATAATACACTTGTTCAGCAAGGTAGGAGGGAAGGAGTTTCTATCGTCAGCTTATATAAATGTAATAACAATACATACATAGAAACATATAAACATCTACACATGCACCTGTAGAACATCCTTATACATTATACATGAAAATACATGCTATCTATCCCAAATCCTTAACTAGCAGCTAGCTAATTGCTATGACACTTTCATACGTTTGTTACAGCCATTATTTAATAGGTAAGTCTGTTGGGCTTTTACACCCGAGCCTAGTGAGCTCATCAGGCCGGTGCTGATCCCCAGTTTCTGTAGCGTGAAGTGACTAGGAGTTCAACTCCTGGAGTGGGACACTAGTCCATCGCAGGTTAACTTCCCAGTATTTTTACTGGTACCCATTTATACTTCTGGGTGGACAGAGGCACACTTGTGGTTGCCCAGGGGTCTTAGCACGGTGGGGGTCCAACGGGGATTTGAACCCATGATCCCCGGCACCCTAACCGCTGCACCACCGGCCGCACCTATTATTTAAAATATACTGTTTATAGGTCTAACAATTTGCTAGCTAGCATTATTTCACATAGAAAAAAATCTTAGCAATCGATTTAATAAGAATCCAAATATGAATTTGTTTTATTATACGTACACAAACACTAGTTTAAAGAAATAAAATTAAGCTTCCAAGAGGATTAAATCACATCTAATAGTTTAGGTAGTGGTACATTTTAGATAAAATAATAATAACAGTATATTTTTAGAACCTTTAAAACCTGTTTAGCAATATTTTGATTATATGATCACATGAAGAACACTCCATATTGCTTTTATTCTCAGTTTTTACATATGAAGCTTAATTTTTAGTCCTCATTATTCAGTCCAAAACAACAGATGGCCTAGTCTTGGCTCAGTTAATGGTCTCATTTTTTGATTGTTTTAATATATAATGCCTAATACATGACAGGACATCTGTCTACGCTGGTGGCCACAACATTAAACCATTTAATGATCTAATAATGATCTGACCCTAATTAAAAATCTTTTAAGCTTTTTAGGCTTAATAGCAGTGTTTGGTAGCTAGCCGTAGCATATTGTGTCAACAAACACTCATTCAATGGATCACTGGATGTTTCATGATGCCGTTGTTGTCCCCTCTTAGTGATGTGGCTGCCAACCTTGAAATCATGCAGCTGGATTTTGAAATGGAGAACTTCACCAGCCAATCGGTGACCAGGAGAATCAACTGGAACATTGATTACCGCGGCCAGAATCCGCCTCCAGACTCGGACAAGGTGGTGACCGAGTTGACGGTGGTGCAGAAGGATATTCAGGCCATCATACCACTGTCTATGGTAAGCCAAAGCCCTCTTTTAAGCTAAAATGAGGTCCAGCAGAAAGCGGAGTGCTTTTAAAATTCAGTTGATCGAATAAACACTCAAAACTTAAGACATGAACTTCAGTTACTGCTGAATTACCAAAAATGATGTTGGATAGACTGAATTGAGAGGTTGATTGATTTAACATTATATCAGTCAATACTCATGCCGTGGTGTTATTACCCTAATAAACCAATATTTATTCTAGTACATCATCAAACATGAGCGTTCACTGCTGAGACGCCAGAATGGATGTTTTATTAAATTGTCTCAGGCACATTTACCTCGAACCACAACTAATGCCTGACTTCACCGTCAACCCTTTAAATCTACTTACAAACTGAAATGGTTTCTCAGCTTCGATTAGTCAGAAGCTGTTGATTAACTTGCCATACCAATAGTGCTGATGGTAGCGCCAGCTGCAAGGCAAATCATACGTTTATAATGTGTTTCTTAAAACGGTGAGTTATTTATTTTTAAATATATTACATTTACATTTTGTCTCTCTCTCTCTCTCTCTTTTATTTTAGTCCTGTTTTTAATTTTTACTTAACGGTTCGCTTTCTGTTTTTTTTTCTTTTTTTTTAATTGTGATAAAGTGTATTTACTAAATAAACAAAAAGAAAAAAAAACTCAAGGTGTTGGGAGGAAATAACATAAGAAACTGTTCACTTACTGCCTTCTTCTGAAACGAATCATGCCATCAAACTGGTATAGCAACCTTGTTGCATATTAATAGTGAAAATTAAATCAAACAAACAAAAAAAAATTCACCTGCCGTTCTTTTCCTTCTAGTAGGTATTGCATTGTTCATTATTATTTTTCATATATTATTTTTCTTAAGTCGTCATTTTTATTTTATTTTAGTTCTTTTTTCATTGTTAGAGCAGGGTTCCGAAAATTAACATCAACAACAACAAAAAATAAATAAAACTAAGACACTATCTCTTTAAAATTTTACTATACTGCACATTACTGCCAACTTCTGGAACTAGTCCGTTACTGACTCAGCTTCGTCTACAAAGTGGTCTAGCAGCCACAGTGGAAATATAGAGGACGAACAACGAACGCAGAGCTGATTTTACCTGCAATCCGATTTCATTTTAATTTGTATTGCATTGTAGCTGCTGATTCGTTGTTTATTTTTTATTGCTACTTTTAATTGTAGACATTTTACATAAACTCCATTAATGATGTTGGTTGAACCCCTTTAAAGGCAATTTCACATAACATTTTAGAAATTAAGGAGTCTCCAGGGTCAGATTTTGCGATTCTTCTGTAACGAGACACGCTACATCAAGTCACATAGGGGATTATTTTACTACACCACCAAACTGTTTTATTGTAACCCATTTGACCTAAACACCAGACTCTTAGAGTGCCAGCTATAGCAACATCACTCAAACTAGATATGAAAAATCCATTTTACCCTCCCATTACCAGCTGGCAACATACAGACACATAAACAATGGCCATTTAAACACTAAACGTGCATGTGTCTGAAAACAAGTGGATGAATGAGTATCGGAGGACATGGTGGATGGTCTAGATTTCAGCAGAGTCTTCGATAAACTGCCCAAGGCCTTACGTTTGCCTTGAGGAATCATGGGACTTGCCAGCAGGAGCTAATCAGATAGACGGGTATAGATGTGTTTAGAGACACAGCAAAGGCCAAGCTCATACATAGCATGTCAAAAGCACTCGCAATTAGTCCCACAGTGATTTGAGCCAGCAAATACCATCTCACACACACACACAGTGATATGCACAATTGTATACAAAAAAAAGTCACTTGACAGAAAAGCTTTGCAAAGCAAATTTGATTGCCTGAAAGGTATTGTGGGTAATTTATAGGGCTGAGTCGACTCGGTATGCACGTTTGAAATTGCACACATCAGTATTCAGGCCTCAGGATTATGAGTCAATGCTCGGCCGGTTGTAAATGGGATGCAGCAATGTGTTTCGGTTTATTCACAATTCCGACGTCAGAGCATTTCTACCACTTGTGATGTCTGTCCACTTCAACGAGGTGTTTGTATTACGTTCAGCTTCAGTTATCTTTTATTTGCTGTAACATTTCACCTTGAAAGTTCTATCAGCAGCCCAGACTTATTTCTTAATTTATAACTTTATTTTTTTTTCTAGTTTTATGAAGAAGTATATGTGCTTTCTGATCTGATGTTTATATCGCAGATTGCTTAATTAAAAAAAAAAGTAAGATAGCCAATTAGCAGCTTATTATATACATATACTATGAACTAGAATAGGCTATTTGATGTTTATTGCATTTTTCCCTTTTCTTATTTGTAGATAACTGAAGAAAAAAAAAGCTTTAAGAAAATACACTTTTTAATTACCAATAAGTTTTATGCTGCATAAAAAAAATAATACCTAAAAGAAAGAAAAGTGAATATCTGCAAATATGTCCTATAGTTGTGGCACCTCTTAAAAAATTCATAATATCTCTAATAAACTTCATAAAGATACTGCATTAATGATACTGAATTACCCAGGATATATCAGTAGTGCAACAAACTACATGCTAGAAAAAAGAAAGAAAAAGAAAGGAAAAAATGCCATTTCCACAACCAAGCGCCAACTTTGCAGATGTCTGAATGCAGAGACCCTTGGACTTGGTTTGAAAACTCTAGATGCAACCCACAGTAGAAGAAAATCTTTTGTTTGCGGTTTGCATTTTGCGCTTTATTAGTAACACAACAAGCTTTTTTTGTACTTCAGGTACTGTATTTTATAAATAGTACAACATGATAATCATTCCTTGAACATATCTTGTTTTTCACGGACCCTCCCCAATACAATAAGCATGAATGGATAAAATCACTCCTTTACTAGACTCAGAACTGGAGTTGTTGGCGAGTCGTGGTATAAGAGGAACAAAACTCCTTGGTATGCAATTTTATAGGAAAATAATCCGCTTTTGGTCACAAAAATGTGGTCACATCCATGTACATGTACCATAGAACATAAGACCACATGGGTAATTAAAACCAGCTCCCATATAGGGCCTATTTGCTTCATTATCCATGCTGCATGGTGGAGGTACCTTACACTCTGTCAATGCTACTTAGGTTTCTTATGTAATGTACAGAAAGGAAGAGGATATGTTGGCCCGGCAGACCGTATTTCTTTTGTTGCATTACATGGTAAAGCCCCCTATTACACACACACACACACACACCCCTACTTTTACTGCATTCAGTAACTTTACAAATGGCCAGAAAAACACATTTGCACACTTAAACAACCAATCACACACACACACACACACACACACACACACACACACACACACACACACACACACACACGCACACACACAGATAGAGCCCCATTATTCCATTCAGTAACTTTTAGTGATGTATGAAAGCGATGTTTGAAAAGTACACCCTGGGAGGACGGGGGTGGTTTTCATTTTAGGACTTCAACAGTCAATATATTTCACCGCTGTCTTGATTTGTGTCATGATCATGTGGGTGGAAGATTTTGTTGTTCTAGTATCAGCTGTCACAAAGCAAGTGCATATAAAATCTATACGGAATGCACTTGGCTCCGTATGCTTGTCCCCCCCCCACAATTTATTTGGACACTCCGGCAGACATACAGTATTTTGCCCTGCGTGCAAGCCTATGGTCTACGTGTGCTTGCTCGCGCCCCTCCCTGGTCGGTGGTGGTCGTGTGATAGGGAAGGAAAAAGTTGATGGGTGGGAATTGGATACGACTAAATTAGGAAGAAAAATGGGAAAAAAGAAAAAAAAAGTGTGTTTCCTTTGTGTTCAGGTCAGACTGATGCTGAAGTAAACCAGTGATGGCAGAAAAAAAAAACCAAACATATTATACTTTCTATTTTTACCTCCACCATGGGGGTTATGTTTTCACCAGCATTAGTTGGTTTGTTTGTCTGTTTGTTTGTCTGTCTGTTAGCAAAATTACTCAAAAACTTAAGAACGGATTCTGATAAAATTTTCAGGATGAGACAGAAATGATACCAGGAACACTTAATTATTTTGTCAGTGATCCAGATTATTGTCTGGATGCAGGGAATTTTTCAAGATTTTTTAGTTACTGTGTTACTGTGTCCGGACCGTACCGAAGCCTATCTTCCAGGCTTGCATTCGATGGTGTAGTCGCATTCCTTTACCTTTCTGTACAACTTTTAGGACAATTATTACAAAAATAATCAATTATTAAAACTTCTTCATCCGAGCACAAGGCCTCTTATTCAAGGCGGGCCCTATACACAATCATAAAAATGGCTGCGCTTTTGCATTGTAGAGCTCAAATAATAAACACATGTAGCAATTATGCCTTGCGATGGCCTGGCGAGCTGTCCAGGGTGTACCCCGCCCTTGTCCAGTCGGCTGAGATGGGCGCCAGCCTCCCCGCGACCCTAATTAGGATTAAGCGGTTCAGAAATGAATGAATGTAGCAATTATAAAAATTAATAAAAAATACCATATTTGGGTACTGAATGGCCTTGGCAGAGGTCTGCGCTCTCCGAGTGCTTTTCTAGTTTAAACATATTATAAAGTTTATTTAAAGTTGCTGCGCTTGAAGTTACTTCGGGGTCAGTGAAGAATGTCAAGACTGGAATAATCTGACGGGAAGGGTACGGTAGCTTAAAACAACCAGTCTTTACAATCGCCCTGAGCAGAGAAGCATCCGAAAACAAACATGCTACGAGTTAAAAACATGGAGTGATGGGGAGAAGAAGACTAGTTTAGGTAAAACTGTCCAAGTAGACAGACTTGGACAAAATAAACTGTGATAGGAGTGTGGATGTAGGGTCGGAAATTGACAGTGGAGAATCTGTGGAGCCTACCTGCTTTGTCGACACTTCAGGCTGTTGGTGGAGTTGGAGTCACCAGTTGTAGTCATGGTTGCCGATGCTTTCATCAAGCGTCCTCATCTCAGTCAGTCTGTGATCACTAAAATGCCAATGTACATATGTATAAGTATTGTTTCTGAGTAGGTTCTGATCACTTTACAGCCACAGTTGATATAGTCACATGGCTCAGTGCTACTTCCTGTTTGATAATGCTTCAATTCCCAGACCACCAACTGGTTCCATGTACATGACAGCAACATCAGTGCTTCCACCAATCAGCGGATATGAAACCAATATAGTAATGTAATATATACGCTCAAATCTTGCATGCAGTAAATCTTTCCGATGCCTTGTAGAGCCCATGCGTGGTTTTGAGAACCAATGCATGTCCTACTGAACATTTTTTTCTTTTTCCTAATAAAAGAACCAATGACGTATAAAACACTTCGTGGTAAAACCTGTGAGAATTGATCTTTTTTTTTTTTCTGGTTACAAATAGCAGATTCGACTTGCTTTGCTATGGCCATCTTGCCTTGCACTCGTCCCTGCTGTTATTCACGGGGAAGGCTGAACATATATTCACAAGTTCTTCTATTTCACTCTTTTCTTTCATTAAAAAAAACAAAAACAAAAAAAACCCGTAATGTCCATTTTTATATTCTCCACAGCGCACACAGCTCTCTGCACACACCCACACGCAGACAAGCGCATTCTGAATTATTTAGAAACGATGATTAGCCAAGGCAGGCCGACTTGTTCCACACGCAGAGGCCAGGAGGTGCATCGCCGGAATCAAAACACAGATTGTCACATTCCAGTGCTTCGTTTAGGATGTGGGCCTGAAGTGATCACGCTTCGAATTACTCTTAAGGACGTTATGTACAAGGCACTAAGATATGGCGGTTTATAACAGCTTCTGATCTTTTTTTATTAAAAAAAACTATGAGCACATTTGTACCATGTATAATAAAGGTACATTTATATAGGTATCATACACTTAATTATTTATAAACAATCTTTATCACTTGTTATTCTGATAATATCTTAGCATACTATGAACTGTAATATCTTTTCATAACAATGTATCATCGCTCATTATTGCATTAATGCATGTTATGAATGTATTATACATATGGCCTCTGTAGAATGTATTACTTTTTTATTCATGGTTTTGGTTGTAGGTAGATATATGATTTATCATATCATGATTTATCTTTTATAATATAAGATTTTAGTCATAGATAGCACTTTCTATTAAACTGCTTCGTCACAGTGAGCTGGAAACATACATCAGCAGTACTGTGCAAACGTTCAAGGCACCTTTTTTTTAAGTATCATCTTTGCTATAGATTTGTATTTTATGACTTGGGCATTGGCGAGTCGTTTTAGATTTACAAACATTAGTTAATTTAAAAACAAAATTAAATGTTACACACACAAAAAAAATAATAAAAAAGTCTTTGTCGATAAATAAAGCCGCACATCATGGAACTTTTCCAATGAAAACAGAATGAAGGCTGCTGGGTTGTGCATACAAATAAGGAAGCAAGTGTGACCATGGCTGGTTCTGCAAGATGCTCAGTAAAACTTACAGCTTATTACCTTTAAACCTGAACAAACTACCTGAGAGTATTATATTTTTAATCCAAAAGGTCCATCATACCAAATATTGACGTAACTTTATTTATTATTGAATCATAAATGAACGTGCTTTGTAGAATTGTTTAAATATAAGTCATCTTAATTCTTCATCTTTGCATTTCTTTGCATGTTCCTAAAGATTTTGCACCGCACTGTGTAGCATGTTATAATGCAGATATCATACACGTTGTTATTTTTCTTTTTTAAAGTAAATTGAACTTATTTAAAGTCTTTGTTTGCATCATTAGCTGTTAACATGGTATAAGGTATCATAAGGTAAGTAGTGCTTACAATGCATTGTAACGCCAGTAAAAAAAAAGAAAATTGGGAAAATAAATCAAACCCCTAGCATGAAACATGCTATACTGTACATACACATTATAACAATCAGTAGTTTGCCAATAATCCCCTAAAGAAAGACACATTATGCTTTGTGTCCTTACTGTTGTGCAACGTTCACAAAGCGAGTTTGCGCAGTAATAAAACCCATCATGGCATACGTGCATTTATAATGCATTATGAACTCTAGATTTATTGGAAGTAATATGTTGTTCAGAAGATTGTAATTATTTATAATCATGTCACTCTGAAGATTATTGTATTACATCCAGAGGCAAAGTCTGGAATCAGCTTCATTTTTCTGCAGAAGCGTTCATCATCGGATTGGGAACGAGGCAAGGCAGACAAGGAACGTAGGGCGGCAAAAGAATTATGATTCTGCGACTCCCATCGAGGCATCAGCTCTAATACCGAGTTAATAACTCAATGACCATGCTTCGACGGGGAAATATTAATCCACGCTGTTAATTTTCTAAGATTAACTTTCCAGCAGAACATTTATGGCCCTAGAAAAGATTCTGTGTTCGAATTTTGGCACTCTTAAGCCATGAGAAATGAAGGAAGTAAAGGAACAAATGGGCTTTTATGGCAGATCAGGCAAAAAAAAAAAAAAAAAGCAGAGATTTGATGATGAAATAAAATTTTGAGAAATGGAGCCTATTGATGACAGTAGTTATTCGGGGGGGAGGGGGGTGGTTGGGGGTGAGAAACTGTGGAGAAGTGGATTGTTGAGGTTATTTTAGTTTTAAAGAGATTCAAAGCGATTCCTGCATTATTTTTCCTCTTCCAGAAGGGACGTGTTGGTTTGTTAGTTTGTCTGTTTTTGTTTGTGAACAAGATAACTCAAAAAGTTGCACACAGGATTTTTTTTTAGAGTAGGGTGTGGTACAAGTTAGAAACCATTAGATTTCGGAGATGACGCGTACCTGGGATGCCAAGTTAAAATAATCCATTTGTGCCGCACTATACGAGTGCTCCTTTAGGTTTTGCATATGTTGCCATTGATTTGTTTGTGGCACGGTGGCGCAGTGGTTAGCACGTCCGCCTCTCAGCAAGAAGGTCCTGGGTTCGATTCCCAGCTCGGGCGTTTCTGTGTGGAGTTTGCATGTTCTCCCTGTGCTTGCGT
>JAOUQZ010000029.1:10664500-10679211 GCA_028564935.1 Neosilurus hyrtlii | reverse complement strand
AGAGTCGGCTGAGATGGGCGCCAGCCTCCCCGCGACCCTAAGTAAGAATAAGCGGTTCAGAAGATGAATGAATGAATGATAACGGATTCGATCGAATTCCAATCTTGAGCTGTCTGCGTCGAGTGTTATTGGATGACACCATGTTCACATGGGTTTCTTCCTGGTTCTATTCCCACCTTCCGATAAACACACAGGATGCCAACTCTAAACTGCCCCTTCATGTGAACGATTGGGTGAATTCAAGTCAAATGCCCTTAGATGGACTGAAGTCTGTATGATGCTGTATTCCCATCGTGTTTCCAATACTCCTGGGAAAGCCTCTGATCCTCCATGTCCTAGTCCAGGATCAAGCATGATGAACGGATATCTATGCCTGTAGTATCATAAGTTTAATGACATGGACCCCACTGACCTGTTAAAAGACCCTGAATACCTACAGTTACCCCTGACCGTTTCATATGATGCACCCCCCCCTTCATATTTATAGCTCGGATTACAGAGTGGGTGGTCTGGATGGTGTGAGCACTTTATAAATGATGCAGGAAAAATCTCATGACCTGTGAACACTCAGCCTCCATCAGAAGAAGATAACCTCTGGTTCCTGCGTCAGTTTTCCAAGACCTCCAGATAAATCATAGATGTATCCTAAAGCAAAAATCTATCTTAATATTACACTAAGTAATGTATTATTAAAGGTCACGGTGTGTTTAAGGAGTTGAGAGTTGAATTGAAGGACTGGGTTCAGTAAAGCAGTTTGTTCCAGACTATAAGTTGAAGAAACGGTTGAGCTGATTTCACGATGATGTGATAAAACAAAACCCAAACTCTGTTTTTAGATTAGGTACTTGTCATGGTATGGGTATTAAGGTTTAAAACAATACACACCTGCTGGAGAAAATGAATGCGTCAAACACAGCTGGAATTCAATAAGCTCTGTTTTTTTTTGGTGTGGCGGCTCATACAGCGGCTTATGGAAGGAAAAACAGGAAGCACGCTGTGAAAGATGGAAAGAAAGAAAATGCTTTGTTGAGCAAAGGTTCCAGGTTCACAGAGTAGAGGATTGTTTTGACCACCTCTACTTTTACACAATGAAATGGTGTCAGTGGTTTAAAAAAATGGCTTTGAACAGCAAAGCCTTTTTAGAAACGTTAACTATTCTGTAATGGCACCTTTATTCGGGTAATATACGGTGTCCTTGGCTATTTCAGCAGCATGCACAGTGCTTTGCATCTGAGCTTTTATACAGTACTGACTGTATAAAATGTAGTACTGATTTCCTTCTCATCTTCTCTCACAGGTGTCCATGAACTGCGATTATGTGTACGTGAACGGTAAGGAGACGCGAGGCTCCATGAACGCACGTGTGATCTTCAGTTACGAACACCTGAGTGCCCCTCTGGAGCTCACTGTATGGGTGCCCAAGCTGCCTCTAAATCTCCAGCTCTCTGATAATAGCCTCAGCTTTATCAAAGGATGGAGGGTCCCAATTCTGCCTGACCGCAGGTAAGATAATGGTGCAAGATGTCATGTCAGTGCTCCCTGAACACCTGTGTGTGCAATTCACGGCACTTTGCTCTAGATTTAAATGACCGCATTCGTTGATACAGTTTTGTGCACTCAGGTCAGTCAACCTCACACTCTCTCGCTCTCGAGTGGCACATTATCAAGGCACATGACTATTGACCCGGTGATCGCAAGTTCGAATCCAGGTTGATGCCGCAGCCATCCGTGACCAGGAGTCCGTGGGAACTAACCGGCCGAGCTCTCACGGGAGGGAGGGATGGCATATGCTCACTTCCCCGTCACACAGCAATCACCAGCCAATCAGGGCGTCTGTTAGCTCATTCGTACGAGGGGCGGATAGTGCTTTCCCTCCGAGTGTGCTAGGCCGCCCCCAAATACGCATGCGCATCAGTTGAAAAAGAGATAGTTGGTAGCATTACATGTTTATGTTATCTGTTTATTAGTTTAACCACACACAGTGTCGTGGTGCCAGGTTGGATTTGGCACGTTTCTTGCAGATATAAAAAAGTACGAGAATAACCGAGCATTTAGGCCTTTAGGTCTATATAGGGTGAACTCTCTACCATCACAGCACATTAACACACAATACCACCATTTCAAGTGGACAAACCTAATTGTTTAAATTGACAGAATCCTCCTTATTGTCATAAGCAGGCATGGACGTTGGTAAGACAGAGACATGACTAAGTATTGGGTGTCTTTCCCAGTGAGGTTTCCCATATGAAGCAGCTGCTGCTTGTTTTTTTTTTTGTTTTTTTTCAGCACTATCCTCATTCCATCTCACCAGTAAAGGTCTCATCTGTCCAGAACACTTTGTTTTAGCTAACCTGACCTTTATGTTCTTAGCCCTTACCTGGAGTTTGTTGCTTTGTTTTTGTCTGAAATAATCTTGCGTTCTTCATTTTTGTGGTAATCCTGGATTCTAGGACGAAAAGGTTTTTTGTTAAATTTTCTTCATTCATCCATGAGATTCTATAAAGGGTAAGAATCCTTAGAGTCCTTATTGTCTACAGATCTCAGTCTGGCACATTGCATCAATTGTCCTAAACCATGGAGCTTGTGTATAGTGTGCAAACGGTCGAGTTCTTATCAGCTGTTAAATAAAAACATTCTGCAGTGTTGCTTTCAAGGTCAATGCCACAAGTCTGAGTCTGTCCATCTTCATAACGACTGCCATCTGCTATCCGGTTTTGCTAGTTTCTTACATCCATCTTGGTAGAGTACATGTTTGTATCACCACCTAGTTCGAGATGCGTCTACAGCCTCAGTCTCACATAGCCATAATGATTTCATGGTAGACCATGGTAGATGATTATTACCCCTCCAGTGGTGTTATACCGTAAGTGTTCCATGCACTTTCGTAGGAACACGTGAGAGCCAAGGAGTTACCTCGTTCTCCAGGAGAGCATGGCTAACATTCACAAAAAGTTTGATCAGGTCATTTCAACCATTGCAACCGTAAAGGCATCAGTGGCTTACTGGATGCTGCTGTAGTTTTTTGTGGAAGTAAAAATATGCATGGAACTGCATCACAGTTACTGCCAATAGACACGACAACACACAGGCAAGTGCATATTTCCTCCACCAATATTTTTGTGTGAGTCCGCCTCCAAAACCGGCCTGAATGGTCACAGTAATCCCAGCCACTCTGCCCACATATCAACCAACCTATGCCTAAGAATCGATTTACTTTCTCACCATAAGTGTGGATGCAAATCATCCCAACTCCAAACCCCCCTTTTTTTCATCAGAGAACAGATTCTTGTGCTGTTTCACAGTTTTTTCTTTTAATGCGCTCAAAATTTAGGGTTTTCTCAGTTGACTTCTATTTTCCAGCATTAATTGCTGGCAGGCAGAAAAGAAAGCATCAGCTTTCAATTTATGTCTTTCAGAGAGGAGATTGGAGCTTTTCAGTTCTGTACACATGAGCTGTGCGGAGGAATTACTTCCCACTTAATTGAATCCATTCAGATGGGCCATTTAGATGGAAATGTGATCTGATTTGATGATACTAATCCAATTCCACAGTAAGCTTTAACATGGATCACCAAAATCTTTAAAGAAAGACTTGTCTGTGCTTTGTGTCTAATATATTAGTGTTTCAAGTTACAAGCACTGATAAAGTTTGTATTTTATTGTAGATTAAGCAAATTAGATATTTTACTGTTACCAGGTCTTTAATAAAGTCTGGAGTGCAGAAAGATCTGAGTGAATGTTAAACTGATAAACTACTGAGGTAGTCAAGTGGGGAATTGATTTTTGGCTTCATTCTTTGATTTCCATTATTGTTGACTCTTTCTTGACCTCCACTATCGAGGTAAGGTATGGACAGGAAGGGAGAAAGAGTGAGCGAAGTGGTGCATTTGAATCGTAGGGATGCTTTCAAGAGCAGGGAAATATTTTTCAGCAAGTCCAGCATGCTAGGCAATGAGACGCAGTGTTCCTTCTGCCAGAATACACCTAGAGTATACTGTGTTAAGAATTGCCAATAGGGAAGACTCTGGGCATGACGACTGTCCATCTAAACAAAACAAAAAAAAAAGTCTTCTGCTTCGTCCAACAGCCACCTGGATCTTAATGAGTTGGAAATACTTCTTTGTCTGGAGAACCTCAATGGGTGCAAATCAATCCCTAGTTCTTTTTCATCTTACCCTTCTCCTTATCCTTTTTTTCCTCTTTCCTTATGTGCTGAAACCTTTGGCATGTTGTAAAGTAGATCTGCTTTACCTTCAGCCCAGATGCTGACAATGCTCGGGCTATACATGCTTTGAGTCAACAACCATCTCTTATCCTGACTCTACGTTTTATGCCTCAGGTTGGGAAGGCAGATCCTGCCCACACACTGACAGACAGTTCTAGTTTAAACGTATGGGTGGGGAAGACTCAGCAGAACCATAGCCAGAATATGATGTCAGAGTTGTCTTATGTTTTTGCTTTTGGTAGTTGTATGCAGTCAAATACACTTTTGAATTATTGGCAGCTAAAACAATTGTCTCCCTTCCACGCAGGTCAGCTCGTGACAGTGATGACGACGATGAGGATGAGAGGAAGGTGAGCCGCGGCTGCACACTGCAGTACCAACGAGCCCAGGTTAAGGTTCTCACCCAGTTCCACACCACTTCCAGTGAGGGCACCAACCAGGTAATCACCATGCTTGGGCCTGACTGGCAGGTGGATGTCACCGACATGGTGCAGGACTCGCTCAAAGTTGTGGATCCTCGCGTGGCAGAGTTAGTGGACCGTACTGTGTTGGTGGCCCTCGAGCCGGGATCTACTATACTCAAGGTAAGGGACAGGGGTTTGAAGAGTCATCTCAATCATGAGCTCTTCAACCAGGAGATCTAACAATTGAAAACATCTTTACTAATCATTGATGTTACCTGTTTCTGAATTTGATTGACCTAATGGTGGTACAGATTCTGGAACAATTAGAAGTAGTGCGTAAAACTCTGTGGGTGGGATGTACCAGGGTGGTAGGGCCCCTCTCGGTTAATCAGGTGTAGCTTAATCCATAGGTGATGTCACAGAGTGTATGGGTCATGTGATGCACTGATGGGACATTGTGCCAGAGACAAGAGCACAGGGGAATACAGAGTCTGGCCCCCGTTGGAGCGCTGCTAAGTGGACAGCCCATTACATGGGATATCTCACAGTTATCCAGTTACTTTGATTCACTTTCCTGTATTTACTTACTCACTAATTTGGTCACAGCCAACATTGGGCAAAGGCGAGGTACACCCTCAACAGGATGCTAGACCATCACAGGGCAACACACATGCACAACCATTCACACTCACACCTAGAAGCAGTTGGGACAACCATCTAGCCTCATGTGCATGTCTTTGGACTGTGGGAGGACCTTCTTGCTGTGAGGTGGATGCGCGTGCCACTGTGCCAACGTGCTGCCTCTTCTTTAATTATGCTTTGTTGAATTTCTTCATCCCTATGAAGGAGACTGGTTTCCTGTATGCTAGAGACTGGAGTGTGGTTTCTTCTATGCTAATTAGTTTTGTGCAGTGTCCCAAGTGCTTGGTTGGCATCAATCTGTGGGGTAACTGATGCAAACCAGCCCTCTATCTTTGGAAACACTACTGTTCTGATTGCAATAAGAACTATTGATACCAAATAGTCTCCAGAGAGTGACCACCAGTATGAATTACATACATGATCCCAAAACTGAAAGCATGTAGAGAGTTTCAACTCTTATCTGAATCTACTGACTCAAATGCTGGATCAGATGTATTAGTTTATGGCTGTAACCCAAGCGATCTCCAGGAAATGGGCAAGACAAATGTGATGCCACTAGATATGACAGTAAACAGTCGACCTAATCTACAAAGCCCAATTACGAGTGCCCTGCTACCTCACATTGCCCTCGTGTTTCAAAATCTGCTTAGACATTCCAGTCTGAGGCTGTATCATTAAAGTTACCTTGTCCTTTATTCAACATGACATTTCAGTCGGAGATAGAAAATGACTCAGTGAATAAACAAATGTCATGTCAGAGGTGATCTTACTATCTTTATATTTACATTTTTTACACACCCACTTCAGTCTTTTCCGTCTTAACAGGGCTAATTTCCTCAGCACATTCACAGCATATAAAATGTTGGAGTAGGAGAAAAATGGACAATGAGTCCATTCGAGTCAGTGTCTGCTACGACTCCAAGGTCAGCGAGATTAGCTCTTTATTCAGCTTCATCATCCCAGTGGCTTTGTCATTAGAGTTTAAATCAAGTGAAATAATCCAAAAGTGCCACTTTGGCTGATAGAACTATTGTAATACTATTTACTTTCCACAATGCATGATGGGAACAGCCTGGCCTGTTAAATTCACTGAGAGAGAGAGAGAGAGAGAGAGAGAGAGAGAGAGAGACTCAACTGGGGTACACGTTATTTATTTCTTCGATCTTCTGCAATCAAGCCATCTCTCTCTCTCTCTCTCTCTCTCTCTCCCTCTCTCTCTCTCTCTCTCTCTCTCTCACACACAAACAATGTTGGCTAATTACAGAAGCAATCATTCATTATCAAACTTATTAAATCATTGGAGGCGGCGTGGTGGCGCAGTATTTAGCACATCCACCTTACAGCAAAAAAAGGTCCTGGGTTCGATTCCCAGTCTCAGGCGTATCTGTGTGGAGTTTGCATGTTCTCCCGGTGCTTGCATGGTGGGGTTCCTCCCACAGTCCAAAAGCATGCACAGTAGGCTAACTGGCTGCTCCAAATTGCCCCAGGTGTGATTGTGATTGTAAAGGGTTGTGTGTGTGTGTGTGTGTGTGTGTGTGTTGGTCCTGCAATGGCCTGGCGAGCTGTCCAGAGTGTACCCCGCCTTCGCCCAGAGTCAGCTGAGATGACTCCGCTACCCTAGTTACGAATAAGCGGCTTTGAAAATGAATGAATGAAATCACTGTGTTGCGCTCCTCCTATCCCGTTTAGAAAGCTAGCCGCAAAGAAAGTGCCGCATTTCCATAAGAGGAGATCGAATTATAAATCACTTTCTGGATATTTGGGAGATTTATTGAACGTTTACTTATATTTTCGTCTAGGAGTCTTTGAATGGTCGCCTTAGAGTCTTTTAATCATACAGTTATTTTGAAATCTGATTCTTCGAAGAGTTGTTCTTTTCCTCATGAGTCAGTGCTTCTTTTTTTCATCTGTAAATCTTTCTCCAGTATATTTATTTTAGAATCATGTCTGTTTTAATTTTTTCTTTTTTTGTACTTTGTGTAATCATTAAATATTTGTTGTTGTTGTTGTTGTTATTTTGTTTTTGAACTGGTGAATCACTTATCATCTCTTTTGAAATCTTTGAATCCTTCTGATACATTCTAATTCATTTTGAATGATTCTATCATTCATTTGCCAAACTGCTTAATCCTACTAGGGTCGCACTGAGGCTGGAGCCTATCTCAGCCAACTCCGGGCAAAGGCAGAGTACACCCTGAACAGCTCAACAGTCCATTGCAGGGCCAGCAAACAACCGACCATTCACACTCACCCCTTGGAGCAATTGAAACAGCTAATTAGCCTAAAGTGCATGTCACTCATTGGACAGTAGGAGGAAACCAAAAAAACCCAGAGGAAACCCACATGAGCACAGGGACAAGATGCAGACTCCACACAGAAATGCCTGAGCCTGGGTTTTGAATCCAGGACCTTTTTGCTGTGAGGCGGATGTGCTAACCACTACACCACCATGCCGCCTCAATATCGGAATCATTATCCATCTATTCTGAATTATGGTTTTGATACATTTTGAATCTGTCGATCATCGTTTCAGTAAATTTTCACTTTTGGAATCGGAGTCAGAATAAAATCAGAATTTTATGGAGTTGCACAAAAACCCACAAGTGCACTAGTCATCACAGGAACTGCATATTTTAATGCGTTTGCTAGAGGCGAACCCAAATGAATCAATATTGCATTCTTTGGAAATGTACTGCATTTAATGTGCTCAAGGAGCAATATGAATAGTTCACGTGCTCTGCATTTTAGAATGGATGACTTAAACTCTTGTGAATTAATTGGTAAGCCGTGTCTACCAACTGCTGTAATTAATTTTGTCGAAAAAAAAAAAACTGGTTAGCATACTTTTTTATAGCCTGAAAGCTCTTCAAGTGCACAGCACTTTGGTTGTTAAAATGCAGACATCAAACACAGGTGTAGCAGCCAATACAAGAAACTAATTGCAAGCTTCTTCAATCTAAAGCAATTGAGTGTTTCTGGCAGATGTTAGCACTCTCCTTCATTCTCTGTCTCATCACTCATACTAGAAGACCCTCTGCTTTAAAACATGCCCCAAACTTGTAAGGGAAAAGGAAAACTGCAGTCAGGAAACTGATTGATTCAATTACATATTCCTCTGCCTCCTCCATTCCACTAGGCATCAAAAGAAGTCATAAACTAGCCCATGTTAACTGAACTGTAACGGACCGTTCCAGGACATTGTTGTATCTGTTGAGAGAACAACTGATGTACGTCTCAGCACAGACCTGGACGCATCAGGCCATGCTTTAGATCACAGAATGACGCAGATAAACCCACACCATCCACTCCAGGGAGGCATTGTGATCCTGAGCCTTTCGGGACCTTGGCAGAACAGAGCGTCCTAACTTTTGTGAGCTTCTAATGAGGCTTGGTGTACAAAATGTGTAACGATGCTCTTGGAAAGGTCTGACTTTGAGAGCATTTTAAAAAAGAAAAACAAAAAGAAAAACAGAGAGAGAGAGAGAGAGAAAGAGGAATAACAGCACATTGCCAAATGCACAGTGCAGAGGCTAGAGATTTTCAAGCACTATTAAAAGCCATTACAGGCTTTCAGGGCTAAATGGGCAAGAACCGCTGCGCTGCCCGCTTGGTCGCTTGTTAAATCCGTTCACCACTGAAGCCAAATGTGATTGAGCCCATTATACAGACCATTATTGGCACTAATATTACGGTTTTAGGGGTATTTTTTGGCTGTTTTTTTTTTTTTAATTGGGATGATGCCAAGCGAAAACATGGTATAAGCGGCTGCAACCCTTTGTTGAAATTAAAGGAGCGGTGTCATGATTTTTACCCAAATTTCAACTGTCAAAAATACATGTTAATAGGCAATGAATTTCCAAAATACTATTCTAAATATGTTAAATAGAAATTTAAAAGTTTTTGGACCTCACATGGAGCGAATGGGAATGAATTGCAGTCGACTTTTTTGAAATCTTGCTGGGCTGAACAGTTTTCAAAAGATTAAATTACAGCTGTAAATTGCTGGCGTGAAAGAAATTTCCGTCTTTTAGCCTTCATAAAACAAATTTACATTTACATTAAATGGTTTGTTTGATAAAGCTAATTAATGTTACTAATGTAATTTAGGCCATTTTTTTTTTTCATACAACCGTGACCCAGTCTCCAAAATGTCATTTTGTAGAGGTTGTTTTTGAAAAGGGCGGCACGGTGGTGTAGTGGTTAGCACGTCCACCTCACAGCAAGAAGGTCCTGGGTTCGAGTCTCAGGCTTGGGCGTTTCTGTGTGGAGCTTGTACGTTCTCCCTGTACTTGCATGGGTTTCGTCCGGGTACTCAACCCCCAGTCCAAAGACATGTACATTAGGCTGATTGGCTGTTCCAAATTGCCCCCATGTGTGATTGTGAATGGTTATGTATGTTGGCCCTGCAATGGTCTGGTGAGCTCTCCAGGGTGTACCATGCAGGCTCCAGCGTTCCTGCGACCTTGATAGGGGTTAAGCGGTTCAGTAAAAGGAATGAGAGAGTTTTTTGGAAAAGCTGAGGATTTTCATTTCTTGATCTTTACGGAAATTGTTTTTATTTTCCACACAAATATTCTGTCTGGATTGTTAGACCTCAGGATTGCTATTATCATCCACAAATTACAATAGTAGAACCGCAGTCAAGTTGCATTCATTAAAATTTTTTTTTATCTTGATCAGACCATCAGGCTTTGGGTATATTGCGAAAGACATTTGCAGAATTGATTATTCAATCCTTGGCAGAATATTTGAGTGTTAATTTTTTTTTTTTATCCCTTCCTGCATGTTTGTACTTAAGATGAGGACTCTGGTGAAATTATCTGTGTTCAGTCATTCAGAGCTTTATTTCAGAGCTTAGCTTACTGTCTCGTCCTGTAAATTATTTCTGCATTGGATGATTATATGCTCCGTAATATATTCACTTAGTAATCTAAGCAAACAAGTTCCTACTTTAATTTGACACTTGCTTGTGTATCAGTCTGTTTGAAAACATGATTTGAGGTTTCACACACAAATACAAAGCTTAAAAATCCACCCTACTTCTCAGTATTGCTTGTTTTTTCCTACACCAATGTTTTTGCCTTTGGGCATGATGAAACGTGGCTCAAAAATAGCAGCATTGAGGACCTCTGAGGAAGTTAACTGCGCTGGCTATTGGAGCCTTGTTTTTTCCCCACTTACCTTGCCCTCTGGTCAAACATCATCTACCTGTGTACAGTTCACCCCCTAAATATTGAAAATTTTCCATCACGCTTCCTACTGTAATATTTACATTTATGGCATTTGCAGACACTTTTATCCAGAGTGACTTACATTTTTATCTTTATACAGCTGAGCAATTGAGGCTTGCTGAGGGACCCAACAGTGGCAGCTTGGTGGTACAGGGGCTTGAACCAACAACCTTCGGATCAGTAACTCAGAGCCTTAACCACTGAGCCACCACTGCCCTATTTCTCCTTTTCTCTTCTTAGTCAACAAAAAAAAAACAACAGATTTTAGCTTAATCTACACCATATTTAATCAATTATACACTCCTATCATATGTTGTTATTTTTTCCAGGTTGAATCTCCATTGGCGATGGAGGCCGTGTTGGGCGAGGTACCGTTCTCTGTATTGGATGATAAAGTTTCTATAATGGATCTGCAGGTCCACGCCATCTCTGGACTCAGCCTCAGTCTCCACCCCAGTCCCGGAAACAGTCACACCATGGTGGCAAAGGCAGCAGGGCTACAAAAGCTCTCTGCTCTTAAACAGGTACTTCCAGATTCTCGATGACTTAAGACGTCCTTCAAAATAGATGATACAGTCTGTGTAAGACATGTCCTTAAGATATGTCCTTCGGAATCATTAGCTGTCAGTTAGCATAGACCCTCTGGCCAATTTTATTAAACAGGTATTTGGTTAACCTTTGGAACATAAAGGGGGCATAATCATGTATTCTTCCCTTGCAATTAAATGGAATCATTAAGCATATAACAAAAGCTTTACTTAATGTCATCCTTAGTGAAGCTCAACTCAGTATTTCAGGCTAGAGAAGCACATGTTCTCATGGCAGCATAATTTCAACCTTTGCAAAAAACCTGATTAGGATATCTACTATTAGTTTTAGGACAGCACAGTGATAGGACAGCAAGAAGCTCCTGGTCCATGGATGTATGGAGTCTGCATGTTCTCCCTGTGCTTGCATGGGTTTTCTCTGGGTATTCCTTCCACAGTTTCCTCCCACAGTCCAAAAGACATGCACATTAGGGTAATTGGCTGTATCAGACTGACCCTAGGTGTAAGTACAGGACAAATCAGGAAACAAAGATCTGTAGGAGAAAGCAAAACAAGCGTATACAATTCAGAAAAGGTGAATAGCAATGGTCGTGCCACACTCTGAGAAAGCCTCTTGCCAATAAGACCAGGCATGCCCTTCAGGGGATAACTCACAGGAAGAAGAAACGGGAAGGGCCCAAAACAGCATGCAAATCACTTTGGGCTGAATCACAGAAAGTAGGACTGAACTGGGTTTACTAAGGAGTAGAGATGTACCACTATCACCCTGGAGATCTCGACTTCAATTCCAGGTTGGTGCATACAGTCAATCTCCAGGCCATCATGCCAAGCATGGGCATTTCTGAGCTAATGCATACCTCCAAGTGTGTTATACTGCCCCCTGAATATGCATGCACAGCATGAGGGGAGAAAAAGTAGTTGGCAGGGGCAGAAGACAGTAAAGAAATCTTGCTGTTCAAGGGGTTTGAGAAGAAGTTTTAAACACTGTGCACGGCACTTCAGCTCTGTTTTAGCATTAAGAGATCAATACTGTAGCTTGTTTGTCCCTTCTAATATTTGGGTAATCCAAATCAGATTAACACCACCACATGGTAACAAATGAATCCTTAACCGGACTCTGCTGGCCAATTAGCTCTAGCTTGTTTTACCAGGCTGGGCCCCATTGGTGCAATAAAGGCTTGTTTGACATTCAGATGAATTGAAATCTTGCCCAGTATCACCGCTCCTAATGAGACGGCGTCCTGCTTAATGAGAAGCCAAAGAACATGCCACCACGTCTGTTCCTTCCCGGCATCAGGGGAGCACTGTACATTTGCTTTGTAATCCTTCCTATTCTTTAATTGAGGCCTGTATTTTGAAGCAAGGGCCAATAAACACCGCACTGCTAATTTGCCCAACATTCTGGGCATGCTTCCCTGTTCCAACACACTTTTATTTGTCTTTTTGTTTTGTTTTCTGTTTTGCTGTCCTGTGCTTGGTATGCAACAAAAAGGCATCTAATGATGACTCGCCACTCATGCATTGAAGGCTAATTGCCGCTACCACCAACACACACAGCTCGTCCACCCATGGATTTAATAAGTGTAACGCAGGGGGTCATAAATGCTCGTACAATAAAAGCCAGCAGTAGCTGTCCTTTGTTCTGGTCACTCGGCTCTCAAAGGAGAAGCTTAAAGACATCGCTGTCGTTCCACTGTCCGGGAAAGTTCAGCCTCGAGCACTCTCATACATCTGCCATCCATGATAAATGAACCAAGCTGCGATAGGTTAGGAACTGGCATGCGCTGTCCTCATTCGTACTTCCACTTTGTCCCCTGCACTAATCCCGTGAATCCTTTACAACATCATTTTGCATCCACTGTCTTAGGGATGTAACTAGATACCATGGGCAGTTAAAAATAAATATGCTAGAAATATCTAAAGGTAAAATTCACACCCTACCGACAAACCCCTCCAGTGGTCCACTTGAGATTTGAATCAAAATACATACAGAGATATTTGGAGCATAAACAAACACAGATATTGGCATGTGGTCAACCTTGCAGCTCATCTACCTGACTGGCATGTGCAAATGATTCATTGTTGTATATTCTGCGCATAAAAACCAAAACAAGACTTTTTTCTAGACATATCTACGATTACACAATGTCATGCTTAATTTAAATACCTATATACACAATTTATCAAAAAGCCTTAACCCTTTAATATACAGTACAAAGCCTCCTTCTTCCTGAGAAACTGAGGCTGACTTGTGAGTGAGGTCTGTTTCATTTAGTTCCCATTTTTATTACACAAAGAACGCTGGTATGCTGTGCCTTGTCACATGTGGTACACTGTTTACCCAACATTGGGTACAAAGGGGTCGAGTGATATATTAAGTGAAAACAGATATGGCTCCTGAGGATGGATGAATACTTTAAAACAGAAGCGGTTCGCTCTGCAGGTGGGATATCCCAGGGTGGTAGAGCCTGGCTCTGTGACATCATCACAAAATGTATATGTCAAGGGATACAGTGGCGGGACATCGTGGCTGAGACAAATAGACAGAGGGACAGGGAGTCCAGCCCCTGGTAGGGCATTGCCAATAAATACATCTGATGAAAAAAAAAAAAATAAGACCTAAGATGGTGCATCCAATGGTCTGATGTCAGCCATGATCACTGTAATCATGTTTCTTCTGTTATAAAACATATTGCTACAGCAACAGTACAATAATTCTATTAGCGCCACTATCAGATACGCCTGAAATGGAATTTGTGTTTGTGTCGCATAAAATAAGCACCAAAGCGTTTTTGTGTAGCTCGATGCATTCGCATTTACATCTGTTGTGCAGACAATGAAACGGTCCTAAAGCGGAACAGCAGAGTGACCGTAGTGGCACTGTCAAAGACTTTAAAGCGTGACTGTGTGTGGCCAAGCGAAATACTTCATTCCTCATGTGTATGTGTCTCTGTGTGTGTGTGTGAGAGGAGGGTGGGAGGAAGATGGAGCGGACAAAGAAAAAGCCACTTTGCTGCAGATGGTGAAAAAGCATTGTGTCAAAATAGGATTTCCTTCTTCCTTTGTCATTTCAGCTGTAAGTGGAAGGAATCGGGAAGCGTCTGTAAAACCCAGCTTGTTTCATGCGTGACATGAACGCAGGGCTTGCGTCAGTGCCATCTCACATCAGTCCGTGTTCCTGACAGATACCGTTTGAAGGCTGTGAAGCTGCAGAGTTCTCTCTGTTGGCTAGCAGCACCATAGTCGGTACATCTGATGGCAGGGTAGCTTTGAGGTTAATGTTCTCGGCTAATAACAAAGCGTCGATTGCAAAGGAGAGACTCAAGATGTGATGCTTTGCCAATATTAATGAAGTGAATGCTGAGGTTAGATATGATGCTTAATTAAACCTTCAAGGACAAAAAATTGAGTTTAAAGGCAGATTTTGCCCAAGATGTACAGAAAAAAGAGCTTGTACTGCTGTGTATATTTACCTATTCATTTGTTATTCAGACTGGAAATCATAGGTTATGAGTAGCTGACCGAAACTGATTGGCAGCTTTGTAACTTTGTCTGTTGCACACCAAACAGCCTTTTTTTTTGTGTGTCTTGTCCAGCATCACAGCAAGCAGAATGGTAGTCTGGTTGCAGTGTTGTGCTGTACAATTTTGCTTTTCCAAGA
>JAOUQZ010000029.1:10631379-10664400 GCA_028564935.1 Neosilurus hyrtlii | reverse complement strand
TATATCTGTACATAAATACAACATTAAATTTCTTGCGGCTTTTACAGAAAAATAGTGCTGACACCAATCCAGAGCCTGTTACACAATGACCAGAACAAAATACACATCACAAACACATCACAACATCCATCAAAGCAATGAATACACAGCCACAGAGACAATTATATTAAAAAAATAAACAAATAAATAAAATAATAACAATAATACCAACAATATATACACACAACAACAAAAATAAAACAACAACAACAAAAATAAATATATAAATAAAAGGAAAAAGGAGCAAGAAAAGAACACATAATCATAACAAAAACACCAATAAATATATATATATATATACACACACACACACACACACACACACACACACACCAAATAAATAAATAAAAACCCCAAACTCCCTAATAATAAATAAATAAATAGATAGATAGATAACAGACAACATAGTCGCCGTGCCAGCATGCAAAACATATGGAACAAGTGAGTGATCAGCAACAAGTGACGAGCAAGACTGTGTAACTGCAACCACACCTTCACAGCGGTCAGAGGGAGACCATGGCAGACCAGGGACCCGGGCCATTAGCAGGAACCTCGGAACGTGACCCCACACCAAACAACCTTTACCCAATCTTGTGTGGGAGCTCTGCATTTGAAGATCACTAGTACAAGTACAAGCAAACAGAGATAATAAAATATAAAAAATAATGACTAAATATTGCAGTGACTATTTCACCCTATTCATATTTTTATATTCACTTTTATATCCATTTAAACAAAGAATTTACATGGTTCTGCTTACTGCTCTGACTAATGGTTCTTTGTTTCATGATAAAACTGGGCAATTTCAGTGAATTGCTGCCGGAAAATGGTATGGTACTTCAGGGGAATGCTAATGCCATGACTGATTCATATTTTCTTGCTTTTTTTCCCCAGGAAGCTACCCTCTCCATTTGGGTTTATTTCAGTGACAACACAGCAGCCCCTTTAAGCGTATATGACGCCAAGGATTACAACCTTAACGCATCCACACTGGATGACAAGGTGGCCTCTGTTTCCCAAGAGGCTCAGCAAAGGTGGCCGGTCATTGTTGCAGAGGGAGAAGGATCTGGGGAGCTTGTACGTGTGGAAATGACCATCTGTGAAGCATGCCAGAAGACTAAACGAAAGAGTGTTATCGCTTCTTCTCCAGTTCATGTGAAAGTGCGGTTTGGGCCTGATGAGGATTCTGGAGAGGATGAGCCAGAGCTGGATATGGAGACTAAAGTGCCACCTAACACAAGAAGACCAATGCTCGATCCCAACACGGGTGGCACTGGGTATGAGCCGTACAATGAGCAACCTGCAAGTGTGCCAATTGACTATACCAACTTCCCCACTATCAGTAACCAGGATCGGCCAACTGTGGAGGAAGGGGGTGAAGACGATGAGTTTACCCACTCACCTCGCAGCATGACCGACTTGGAGATTGGCATGTATGCCCTCTTAGGTGTTTTCTGCCTGGCCATTTTGGTTTTCTTGATTAACTGCATCGTGTTTGTCCTTAAGTACCGCCACAAGCGTATCCCACCTGAGGGTCAAGCCAATATGGACCATTCCCACCACTGGGTGTTTCTGGGAAATGGCCAGCCCCTACAAGCTCAGAGCGACCTTTCACCCCAGACAGCAGAAAGTCCAAGTAATCCTTTGGAAGGGCCACAGACTTGCTGCCACGGAGATCACCACAGCAGTGGCAGCTCTCAGACAAGTGTGCAAAGCCAAGTGCATGGACGAGGAGATGGCAGTTCAGGTGGCTCCACCAAGGAGCATGGCGAAGAAGCCAGTTCTCCCACCTCGAAGCGCAAACGAGTCAAATTTACCACCTTCACCACACTTCCTGCTGACGAGCTGCCCTACAACTCTATCCCCATCGCTGACGACGATGATATCCAGTGGGTGTGTCAGGACATGGGGTTCCAGGACCCTGAAGAACTACATGACTACATGCGCAGGATAAAAGAAATAGCCTAATGGTTGCTTTGGGATTTCTTAAACAAACCTTTCCTTTCTAATCTTCTCTCCTCCCCCCCGACCCCCCTCCCCCTCCTCACTCTTAAGAATTTATCTTTTCACACGAATGGAGAATGTCGACAAGGACCTCGTGGCCAGTTTCTCCAGGGTGATACATTGCACAGTGCTCCTGCTCTTTTAAACGGTTCACATGTTTTTTTTGGAACTGTTGTGTAAAACAGTGGAAGGAAAGCCAAATATGAGACTATGTGATGTGATCTTTTAATCACGAGCACAAATGGCTTCAGAGTGTATGTCATCCTTTCTCAGGTGAAGAGGACATACAAGCCGAAAGGGGACACGCAGAGTCTCGAGTTCTGAGCAGTGGTGTCAAAATGGATTCCTCAAGTGCTCGATCACTCCAGTTGCGAAAAGGTATGGGGTCACCCTGCTGTGGACAGGATATTCCTCAGAGGAATGCCACACTGTGTCCGTTTTATTTTTCTCTCTCTCTTTTGCAAACATACCGAGTATTGTTCTCCAACAAAGAGGCCTTTGTAGTGCAGATTTCCATTTACTCAGAGAAAGGTGTTTGAGAGGGGTTGCGCTCGCGCCATCATTGGCAATCTAACATTCAGTAAACATCAAAGACAGTCCAGCATTTTGGTTACCATTAACAGTGTCTCTCTACCCATTTTTCAACATCATCTTTCTGCCACTTTGTTTTTTTATTAATATGTTTGACATGCATAGCATACCATTTCCTACATCATGCTACATCCATTCAGCATGACATCTTGTCCACTCTTTTTCCTCGTCGAGTCAGATGCCTTATCAAATCAATTTTATGTATCCCAACCTTTGTGTTGACGCCATGTTCATTTACATCCCAAAGGGTCAACACAAAAGGGGTAACCCACTAGACTACTGTGTGGAATTGAAATTGATATTGGCGGAGGCGACGGGAGCCACATTGTGGCGTTATGACATTCAAGTATCTTCATATCTCCAGCATTCATATGCATGAATGGAGAATCCGAGAGGGCCAGCTGTTATTTTCCCCCCACATTTGTAAATGTATGTCTTGTGATAATTATCTAATCAAATACATACATTAAAAATAGTAAAGGACATATAACGTTGCGACATGCTTTACATGCATGAAGTTCCAAACACTTTGCCTTTGTACATACCATATTATTGTCTACTGATGCTTATTGTTTTTTCATTTTTAAGTTTCAGTTCTCTGAGAGAGAGAGAGAGAGAGAGAGAGGGAGAGAGAGAGGGAGAGAGAGAGAGTAGATACAGGGGTGCCGACAAAGGTTTAGCGTTTAGCATTTAGCATAGTATTTTCCCCTACCCCAATTTTTTTTGCATAATGGCCCATTCCCACTTGACTCACATGACCTCCACTAACCAGGGAGGGGCAAAAGTAAGCACGTGCCCCGTCTTTGATACATCATGCTGCACCCCGCATCTTTACTAACTGCTGCATGTGCGCATTCAGGGGCAGCTTAACACACAGAGTGCTATCCACCCCCCATACGCATGAGCTCACAGATGCCCATGATTAGTTGGAGATTGCTTTAAATGACAAAAGAGATGAGCGTATGTCAATTGGTTCAGCCAATTACCTCCTTGGACTCCCGGTCGCTGATCATCCTGGATTCGAACTTGCGATCTCCAGGTTGATAATCTTGTCGATGCGCCACTTGTTTGGTTGAAAAGCAAATTCACTGAATGGGAAAAGAAGCAGGATGTAATAGAGACATGATTGCGTCTGGCAGACTTTTCTGACGCGTCCTGCCAACGCTATGTGAACTTTAACGTGGGGCTGGGGGCTTGGAGGGGGAGGTGGTTGTGGGCTTTGTTTACCTCTCACAAGCCCAATTTAAAAAGTGCTAAAGTTTTTGTGACAATTTTTTATCCACTTTTCTCGGCTTGCTAGTGACTTCCTGTTAGCAATGTTGGCACATCTGTAACTGTCGGATATGTCGGTCATTTCAGTCTCATGTTTTCTTTTTTTTTATTATCATTATAGGTCTTTTTCCCCCTGGAATAACTAATACGAGTGCTAATTAAAACAAAAAGACAGCTACTTGAGCACATGCAGGATGCAGAAAATCTCTGCTGTAGATAAATATAATTGACTTATTTATACCAGGTTGTTCATATGGATTTTTTTTATTATTGAAATAAGATTGGAGGTAATGCATTATTATGCTTGCATTTTTTTGTTTAATTTTTACACTAGTTCATTCCAGTTCTTGATAAAGACATTATTTTATATGCAAGATTTGTGTCATATTTTATTTCTTTAGTTATTTACAGATTTTTCTAATTTGTTGATACACTGATTTTATAGATACAGTTGATTTTTTTGTAGCGCACATTAAAATCAGTGTATGCTCTGAAACTACTATTTACTAGTCTAGAAAGGTTCTTGTTCAAATTTAGTTGGTTGGGGAAAAGACTGTTCTAAACATAATGACAGGAATGTTGGCCTCAGTTTCAGCCATTTCAACACATTCATCTCTCCATTGTGTGCATCTTGTGTCTTGCTCACGTAGACCCATTAATAACTGTAAAACGACTAAATGTATTTGTGTCATTTTGATTATTTGTTGGATTTGTTCCTGGCTAAACAGTGAACTCAAGCTCAGAATCACAGAGGACCTAATACGAAGCCCTGAAGCACCTCCTAATCTACATTTACATTTAATTCAGGGTTCATATTAATTCTTTACAGGAGCTCAAAAAATTTATTTAAGTGATGAAAATAAAAGAGTCTATTTTTGTCCCCCTCCATTACACAAACTTTAATTTAAAGGTTTTGCCCGTGAAATTGAGTGTGAACTTGAATTTGGTCTCTGACCCAAACAACTTCACATGTACATCGATGGTGGCTCAGGATGAATGTAAAATCAAAACAGATTAACATATCTAATGTACTACAAAGGTCAATCAATAGGGATCTAATGCTTAATAAAAGTATTGGCAAGTTTCTAGTAGCAGCTCACACATTTTTTCTTACTGTTTTTTTCTTTAATAACTTTAATGTCCCAAGAGAATGTTTCCAGAATTTTGCATTTCAGATTGCTCTTTCATGTGTACGGATGTACAAATCGTAAGCCGTTTTGAAACCACAGTGTCTGTTCATAAAGGAGGTGCTACTAGGTCTTTGCCATGACATCATCCGATGTGGATTTGTTTGTTAAGCTCGACTCAATGGGAACCTGCTAAAGCACGGAAACAGCAGTGCTGTACTGCCTCACTCTAAATGTACAGAGCACTGTTAAAACTTCCTGTATTTTCCTGAACTACAAAAAGAAAAAAAGGAAAAAAAAAAATCAAACTCCCTTGTATTCCCCACTTATATGTAAGTACTTACAAAAATACAATACAGAAACCTTTGTGTTTGGTCTCTTTATTGCTCATCATGTGATCATGTGAAAATAATGAGTCATTGTTATGTCATAGTGTTACTATTCAAAGAGATGCACTGTAGTATTACCGTACTGTGTAAAAAATACAGCAGTGTCATATACATACAGTATTATGACTTTAAAAAGCATAGGGGTGCTATAACTTTCTCTTTCTCGTGGTTAAAGTGCTGTAATTAAGGATTGACAAACTGTACATTTGTCCAAATGCAGACCTGCCAGCCTTCAGACATCTTACATAAAGGTTCATCACTATAACCTCAGAGTACACTGCTACACCTCACTGCTTAAAAAGTATGAACAAGAAAGTGTAACATAAAAAAAAAAAATGGAGCACCTCTGAATTCCTACCAAGGTAAAAGGAGAACGTTTTTTGCTTTTTTTTGTTGTGAACCTAAAGTTATCCATGAATTTCAACTTCACTTACTACATCTAAACTATACAGTTATCACACCCTTATCCAGAGCAACTTACATTTCTTATCTCGTGTATACAATTGAGCAGTTGAGGGTAAAAGGCCTTGCTCAAGGGGCCAACAATGACAGATTGGTGGTAGTGGGGCTTGAATCAGTGACCTAATTACTAACCCAAAGCCTTAACCACTGAACCACCACTGAACCATCACTTCCTTGTCACTCTGTTATTTATTTATTGTTTTGCTGAATATGGGGTAAATAATTAGGAGACATTATGTATTAGGTCATTATTATGCAGAAATATAGAACATTCCAAAGTTTTCATAAGCTTTCAAGCACTATTGAAGCACTTTTTTTTAATCTGAGTTATGTTTATTTAGTCTCTGCTCCCCATGGTGCAACATCAGCTCTCTAGGGAGAAAACTAGCATGTAAACGTCTGTGCCACTGTGTACGCTCCACGATGCAGGCCAAAAACACACACACACACACACACACACACACACACACAAACACGTATCCCCAGAGAGGTAGGGATTTATCCACTGTCATTAAGGCAGCATTATAAATCACAGGGCAGTTCCCTGAGCTGAGGAAATGAGAATTATTCAAGTCTAGTGCCACAGTAAGCCACACTAAATGTTCTGAATGAGTCATCAAGTCTAACTGAACACACTGTATATACAGCTGGGTAGAAGAGCCTGTAAGGATTCCAGTTTTTATATATATATATATATATGTGTGTGTGTGTGTGTGTGTGTGTGTGTGTGTAAGGATTTCCTTCAAATTTACCCAACATTCTAGAGAGAAATTAATGTATATACACACTAACCTCAAATAAAGTTACTTTCCAAATACAGTTAAAAACTAAATCTGATTTGTTACTGTATGTGATCCTTTATTTAGGAGAGAAGTACAAAGAAAGCAATTTCAGTATTTTTGTTTAATTTAATTCCTTTTTTTTTTTTTAATATTAGCAAATATTATCCTGTGCAATAAACTCAACAAATCTGAAAGTAATTGGTAGCAGGTGAGGCATCATGATGGAGAATAAAAATGACATTAGGCATCCACCAAATGCTCAGCCTTTGTAACAAGGACAGGTCGTGACTCACCCCTTTGTGCCAAAATTTAGTATTGTTAGTCTGTTCAAAAGTAACATTTCTTAATGAAAGACTGCTAAGAACTTAAGCATTTCAACATCCACAACAGTACATCATGTAAAAATATTCCGGGACAAATCTCAGTGTGTAAATGGCAAGGATGAAATCCACCGTTGGATGTGTATGATACTTTGATCCCGCAGACGGCTATGCCTGAGAAACTGACATGCTATTGTGACAAATTTGCTCACATGTTACTGTGTCACATGGGCTCAGGAGTACTTTGGAAAACTTTTGTCCAGAAATACAATCATACTTTTACACCAGAAGGAAAGCACACATCAATTCTATGCAGATACCCTACCAAGTTGTCAGAGTCCGAGCTCATCTCAGGTGGACTGAAACACAGAGGAACCATATGCTGTGGTCAGGTGAGTCTACATTTATGCTTGTTTTTAAGAAAAACAGACATCAAGTTCTCCTTGCTAAAAATTAAAATGACAATCTGGATAATTATCAGTAAAAGGTGCAAAAAGTCAGCATCTGTGATGGTACGGGATGCATCATTGCCAAGGGCATGGGTGAGTTGCGTTTGTTTTAAAACTCCCAGCACATGCCACCATGTAAATGGTACTTTCAAATACTTTGAGGGAATGTTTCTTCAGGGTAGTACATGATTATTTTAGCAGGATAATGCTTGGCCTCATTATGCAAGAATGACACCAGCATAGCTTCATATTGTCATATCGGTCTCCTACTGAAAATGTATGAAGAATAGATGCATCAGGAAGAGAAGAATTGGACAAGTAAGAATTGACCTAAAAAAAATAAAACTGCAAAAATTAGTATCCTCAATTACCAAACACAGGTCTGTCCAAACTGATGTTGCAGACACCACATTCTAACAATTAAGTAGGCTAGTATACATATTAAAGCTCTTTTCTTTTTAGCGATGCTCCCGAGTGGAGCACCATAATCATGAAACATGGCTTATGGTTATCATGTGTCCTGTCACACGTGCCCACCACAGGAAAGTTAATAAGGCTATCCTTTATCAGTGTATCAGTGCCTTGCATAGTGATGGCAAAAAAAAAAAAAAACCCTGCTATTAATAATGAATGAATGAAGATTCCAAATATAGAGGCTCATACACCACTGTTCACAGTTCTCCATGGTTAAAATAATAATAATAAAATAAAAAACAATCTAATTCAGGGCAAACTTGCAGGTCAATAATCTCAGCAAACACTGAAATCAGAAGCTTGGCAGAATGAATGTGCTAAACAGATACTTAAATTAATAATGCGGGTGAGACAAAATCAAGTGAAAGCAAACTCAGAAAGGCAGTAAAAAGCAAACTCGGGCTATGAGAGCTCCACTTTAAGGCACCGCCTGAATATTTTTAAGAATTAAAAATAAATAAAAGTTCACCTGAATTACAAATTATATTGATTTCACTTTTTCACTCATTTTGTCGTTTCACATTTTATGATATACTGCATATCATTTACATGGTAGTCACACATGCTATTTTGCTCATCTACATACACATTTCTCCAATTTTATTGATATATATATTTATGTAATATGCAAGCTTGATCATTCTTTTAATTACTTTATTTAGTTTTAGAGGTAAAATCAATAACACCACTGATTTTGACCACGCAGTGGATGCTTCTGTACAGGAAACATGCACATGGTTGAAGGATAAGCTGACTAATAAGCACCCATTTGCGATGCTTACCACAAACTAATTCACTTCCTGCTTTTATACATGGGCAGTTTTACCTTATTTAAACCTTCACTATGTGTGCCTGACTCAATACTAAATACAGCCATGAATAATTTCCAGTTGATTACGCTACACGATAAATAACTAAATATTACTCTGGGATTTTAAAGGGGTTACATGTGAGTGGAGACTTTTGAACGTTGGTGATAAAGAGATGCTCATTAGAAATGAGTCAAAACATTCTGGAAAACGAATAGCATGGGAGGAAATGGAATTAAAATGGATGTTTTTGAAGAGAGAGCAGGAGAGAGAGAGAGACACAGAGAGAATTAATGAATAGTATAATTGACTAAAATGGCATTGGTGTTCCAAGTGACTGTCATTTAAAGAATTTGGTCTGAAAATATTGAATGGTCACAAGTTTACAGGCATACTACACCAAAACAAAAGGGAAATAAAGAAGGAGAACACAGAACTCTGTTTCGCTAACACAGCTCATCACGTCTATTCTCTCTCCAACACCAACTAAAGTATTCAGGATTCGGTGTCACGGGTGACACAATCATTTCAACATATACGCATAAATAAACATAACTAGTCAGTGAAATGTAAATGCAGTGCTGGAAAGGCATTAACAGAGAGTACTCTCTCTTTCTAGGTGTAATCTGCTGCTGCTTTTTCTCTTCTGAGAGATTTTTTTGTCCCCTTGACTCCCAAGGCTTTTGTAAAAGACAGTTTTACTGCAATCAGGTTTGTCTTTTTTCATGTGCAGAATTTCAAAAGAGGCTAAAAGAGAAGATTCCAGAATGTGATTGGTTGGAAGCTGCTGACTGAAGTTGAATCCAACACAATATTTGTCAAATCCAGTGAATATCTCCTCGTGGTCTGCTAGCTGTCCATTCTGCGTGGACTTTGAAAAAAAAAAAGCTTGTCTTTATTCACAGCTCTCGGCAGATGAGAAATAAAGGGGCTCAAAGCAAGCCACACAGCACTAATCCGGCCAATCAGGAGCAGGGGTCGCCTGAAGGAGCACTGAAGCGAGGTGTATATTTATCTGGCTGTCAGAAGTGAAATGCTTACAATCTTTGACTCATTCCATTGATTGTTAGTTATAAAATTCATATGACATGTTTCATATGTTACAGTTTCTATAGTAACAAATGATTTTTGCTCATGTAAGCTAAGGCTAATAATAATAGAATAATGAACTATGGAGGTTAAAAGTTTGTTTGGCATTTGGAAGACCTTGGGAAAGCCGGAGAGCCGGGTGAGAGAAGGACTGATTATAGCGAAGCTTTTGAATGGAGCCCCATTGGCGTGAAACACTTTAGTGGCTGTCCTAGTGACTCCCTTTACTGGCCGTACCCCGTTGCTGACTTGATGCTGATTGGCTGTTATGTATAGCTTGCACAAAAACAAAATGGAAAAAGCAAGCACAAACTCCGACACAGAACATTAACTCATTAAACGGATAATTCGGCTATTAAATTTATTTCCTCCTTTAAGGAACTGTTCTCATTTAATAACACCAGTTTAGGACACCTAGAGATATCTTCCGTGAGCTCCGCCTTTAGGCAGGGCCTAAATTTTTATAGTAGCTGCCATAATGTAAGAGATACAAGGATTAACATAATTGTATGGCAACTTTAAAAGCAATAAATGGATAAAAAGTTTGATGTGTCATTTCTAAGGTTTTATTTATTAGCAAAGTGGGCAGTGCTGGCTCAGTGGTTAAGCCTCCGGGTTACTGATCAAAAGGTTGGTGGTTCAAGCCCCGGTACTGCCAAGCCACCACTGTTGGGCCCTTAAGCGAGGCCCTTAACCCTAAACTGCTCAGCTGTACAAATGAGATTATATAGTAAATCGCTCTGGATGAATGAAATTTCCTGTTTCACATTACACCATCCATTGATCTTACAACAGTACACACACAAACACACACACACACGCCAAAGTGTTTTATTCTTTACTGTAAGTTCTATAATGCTTGCTCTGCTGCTGGAGT
This sequence comes from Neosilurus hyrtlii, assembly GCA_028564935.1. Classification (NCBI taxonomy): domain Eukaryota; kingdom Metazoa; phylum Chordata; class Actinopteri; order Siluriformes; family Plotosidae; genus Neosilurus; species Neosilurus hyrtlii. The sequence continues at coordinate 10,653,716 of JAOUQZ010000029.1, read as the reverse complement.
GATATGTGCAACTATAAGCAGATATTATATACAGGTAATATAATTATGGTACGTTTTATCATCTGTAAGAACAATGATCTGTAACCCAGCACCTCTTCTAAAGCCATTTTATTAAACAGAACCCCTGGTATTTTTCATATAGCACATTTAACTGCTCAGTAAATGCCATTATTAGCAAGGAGGAACAAAGACATGGGGAAAGAAATTGGTAGAGAAGACAATGATGAAGGACTCGCCAGATACGCCCGCATATCTCCACATAATTGAGGTGTGTACGTGGCTGCAGTGATGGATATAGCTGTTTGTCTTCCTCTGAGTTGAGAGAACAGCAAATCGCTTTAAAGATGATTAAGGGTCTTTTTTTTTAATAAATAAAAAAATAAAAAAGCAAGAAAGAAAAAGAAAAGAAGCCTGCCTGTTTAAATGAGGCAATAACTTTTGAATGACCTTCCACTATGGAGCAATGTGTATGGCATAACACTGATTCATTCGCCGAGTTTATATGAAGAGGTCCAAAGCTCACTATTGTTTGAACTGGAGCTCATAGGCGGTGTATGGCTTTGTGCTCCTGTTACGCCAGAAGCCCCGTCGGGATCGTTTAATCATCCACGAGCTGCTGAGGACTACTGCGGAGGCACAAAAATAAAAAAAAGTGACTGCAATTTCTACAAAAGCCTTACCGAGTATACATGCGCTGCCCACTTTATTAGGAACACCTGAACATCCACAGGCACTAATTTCATCAGCCAATCATACTGTAGTTCTGCTCTCTCAGATTGTGAAAGGTGATCATTTGAGCTACTAGATCCTTCCTGACAAACCAATCAGGCCACTTCTGAACTGTCACTCTCTCAAAGTTTTTTTGTTTTTCACACCATTCAGTGTGAACACTAGAGACTAATGTGTGTAAAAAAATCCCCGCACTTGAACCGTTTCTCGAAAATCAATAACCATGTCATGGTCCAAGTCCGGTTTCAGTGGATCCAGAGACAAGCTCCACAACAGTGGGCACAAGGAGAGAGATTTCCCCCTATTGGACTGCCAACTCAATTCACCATTCAATTCAAATCAGTGCCCTCCTCAATTCACCTCTGATCCGTACTCAGTTCTGGTCACTTCAACTCAATTTACTCGACAATTCCTTCTGGTTTGATTCAACTTGATTCCCTCAGCAATTAAACTCAATTCACTGTTCAATTCCATTTAATTCAACTCACCTCATGCTTGAACTCTGGGTTTTTTTCTTCATTTGCTGAACCACTTTATCCTACTAGGGTCACGAGGATGCTGGAGTCCCCCATATATACTTATGGGCAAGAAGTCAGTTAGCCTAATGTGAATGTTTTTGGGCTGTTGGAGGAAAGCAGAGTATCCAGAAAAAAAACAACGCAAGCACGGGGAGAACATCCAAACGCCCTCGCAAGCACGGGACTCAAACCCAGGACCTTCTTGTTGTGAGACGGACCACTAGGCCATTGCGCCACCACAATCACAGCTTGATTAAAATCATTAATTAGTTCTGTTCATGTCCAGCTTAATACACTCTCCAATTCCATCCATCCATCCATTATCTGTACCACTTATCCATCAGGGTGTCTGGGCAACACAGTTTAATTCAAACCAGTTCCCTCTTCAATTCAAATCAATGCTAGCTGTAATCAAAGCAATGAACTGATTTAACAGAAATCACTTTCACATTCAAATCATTCATTCATTCATTCATTCATTCATTCGCCAAACCACTTAATCCTACTAGAGTCACAGGGAGACTAGATCTCAGCTGGGCGCAGGTGGGGTTACATCCTGAACAGCTCACCAGTCCATTACAGAGTGAACACACACACACACACACACACACACACACACACACACCTAGGGGCAATGGGAGAAAACAAGAGTACCCAGAGAAAACCCATGCAAGCACAGGGAGAACATGCAAACTCCACACAGAAAGCCATTGTGCTAACCACTACACCACCATGACACCCATTTAAATCAATTCAACTCTATTCACTCTTTGATTCTACTCGCAATTCAATGTACTTCATTCACTCTTCCGTTTAGATGAATTCAACTCGATCCATTCTCTTCAGTTTACCTCGGCTCAGTTTAGTTTAGTGTTCCGTGTGATTCAAATCAATTCTATTTAACTTTTAATTGAGTTTATTCATAGAGCATTTTCAAGTTTTGGAAATAGTTTTATAGAGGTCTGGGTGCAGACACAAACCCAACCTCTTTTGGATGAAGTGGTAGTGACATTTAGTTTATTACAAAGAGAGCAAGATGAAGAAAATTATCAGGAGTAAGAAGTAAACAGTAGAGTAGAACAATAATAAACAGCACAAGCCCTAGGCTCTGTGAGACTTTCCACTTCACTGGGTTAAATATATATGAACCATGACCTTCACGGCTAGTACTGTCTGAGTTTCGGAAAGTAAGTTCCTTTGGTTAGGTTTTTTTTTTTTTGCTCAGAATCTTTATTGACAGCCGCTGTGGGTTATCAAATGCCATCGACAGCCGCCACCTTGAGTGTATTCCTTCTTCATCAGCATGCAGTGGAGCAGCATTCGCTTGGTGCACAATGCTAATCAGGTCCGCATGACAGCTTCACTGATGACTGTGGTCATCTATCAAAGTGTCTGACTGATGCCTTGCCTTGGGTGAAAACAGATGAGTTCGCAGTCTCCGATTTATTGGCGAAGCAATGTTTGACAGACTGTATTGACATGGTCCGCATCAACGGACGCTGACGCTGAGTTAACCAGACAGCGTTTGAAACACTATAGCTTCGCACTATCGTTTCACCAATTAGAGGTGATTCATTCCCACCTCACGCACACAAAACACTGCAGGGACATGATGCCATCTGACTTGAGTGTGATCACTGAACATGTGTGGCATATAACTACAGATTGTAATTGCACAGCTTTTTAATTGGTTTTAAATTAGAGTGTCGTCAGATCTAATCTGATTGGTTGGCACATGCTGCAGATGTTGTAATATATAGTATAATAATGTACTATTTCTTGTACATCATTTAGATATCATTTGTGTATACATTCTCAGTAACCACTTTTTCCTGGGCAAGGACACCACGGAAGTAGGGATGAGGGATTATGGCAGTCACTGTACACAAATTTTAATCTAATTAAAAAAATAAATAAATGAGTAAATAGGTGAGGACCAATTGTGGTGATTTCTTTAATCGTGGCTCCTAAACAGTAGTCAAAGACAGCCGTTGTTACAGTCTTGCAACCAAAGACAGCCGACGATAATATTCTAACAGTGGCAGAAATTTAGGAAGATCAAACATCCCCTTGCTACGATCTAGCCAATAATAATACAGGAAATGATGTAGGGCGGCACAGTGATGGAGTGGTTAGCACGTACGCCTTAGAGAAAGAAGGTCCTGGGTTTGAGTCCGGGGCTCGACATGGAGTTTGCATGTTGTCCTCATTCTGGCATGGGTTTCCTCTGGGTACTCCAGTTTCCTCCGACAGTCAAAAGACATGCACATTAGGTTGTTCCAAATTGCCCAATGGTGCGAGTATGAATGGTTTTGTGTGTGTGTGTCTCTGATTGTTGGCCCTGCGAAAGACTGACCAGCTGTCCATGGTGTACCCACCTTCACCGAGTATCAGCTGAGATAGGCACCAGCTTCACCTCAACCCTGAAAGGATTAAGTGATTTAACAAACGGATGGAAGTATGGATGGATGATGAATCCATGGATATGGAAATGATGTATGTATGGATCAACGTAACCTAGCAGGCAAAACCAAAATAGCCTGGAGGCAAAATGTAGACCTCTGGGAATGTGGAATTTCAATTAAAGAATACTATATAATGTGTCCTCTAGCTGACTTTTTTTTCCTTTTATCCCCCCTGCATGCTGTGGTTTTGTTCTTCTATGCTAACTTCGTAGCAGCCTGCGATTCAATAAGTGTTTTCATGCAATCTATATACCATCATACAGTGTGTGTACCTGTCATACACAAGATTACATCCGTGCCACACAGTGCTGTAATATTTAAAAAAAAAATTATAGAGATGTTACATGATCAGTTTGGCAAGATAATGCCTGGGTTTAGCAAGAATTTACCCACCGTGCATGACAATGCATCTTTTGAAATCAGTGAATTCTCTCTCTCTCTCTCTCTCTATATATATATATCCTTTTGACTAGACTGGATATTCAAATAAAGAGGTTGATTCAACACAGCTGTCAGGCTTAACAGCTTTCCAGATATACTATTTTATCAAAAGCACAACAGATACTTGTCCAGAGATTGTGAGAGGAAATGTGCTGAAAATGTTCCAGCCATCAAAGAAACTGCAGCCAATTGTCATTGTCTGTAAGCTGAAATATGTAGAAGATGGTGGACAGTTCTTCCCTGAGAGTGAGTTACGCTGCCCTGTGAGATTACGCAGCAGTTCAAGACGTTTTCAGAGAGCTGTGCTACAGAGAGCAGAACAGCTTTAAATTCAGTCAAGAAAATGGGGAGACCAAAACTGTTCAGTCATAATAATTCTTGGAATTACCGTATTTGCGTCCTGAATTTCTAGGCTAATTCTAGGGGAAAAAAGGGGTGGGTCAGGCTTTTATTGATTTACACAAGTGATTTATCGAACATCCGATGTGAAACAGCCTTTTCCCCTTTTTGTCTTGGGAGCTGCACAGTTATAAAAAAAGAGAGAGAGAATTTATATATAATTATTATCTTCTTATGTTCTATTCACTGCACTCCTTAGAAAGGGCCTATACTTTGATCTCAGACACTGGGGAAATTACACCTCATTAGGAGCTCTTCAAAATATTTAATCATGAGTTGTGTGGAAAATGGCCGGGCTTAAGGGCTCAGAGTGCAGCTTGGGGCGGTCTGGTGGTTCATCTAGAGATGTGCTCCATTCTTCTAATTCACTTCTTTAAATTTACCAAATTCAAGTATGACTGATGCATTAACTTTCAGTCGGGGCAATCTTTCTGCTTTGATTGCTTCGAGTGTGAAATTCGAAGATAATTACACTGGTGGTCTGGCCAATAAATATAAAAGAAAGTAATCGGTGTTTCAATTGTGGGGTAGAGAGGACTATTCAAAGCTCATTTTTAAATCCAGAGGGGTTTTTTTTGGCTTCAATGTGAGAAAGAAGAGAAATCTAGCGTGGCATTTATTACGTAAAAAGAGCATGGTTACAGCCTTGTATTCTGACAGCCCATTGGCTCAACAGTTACAGCCCACTGGTCCAACAGTCCTAACCTTAATCCTAACCCAGCTGAACTGAGCAGGGTCCACAACTAATTTAAGCAAGATGCATTTTCTGTAAGTAGAGCTGTGGGAACATACGCCATCCATGAAGAGCATATGAGGCATGCTGATTTTTATAGGTAACCAAATAATCAACCAAGAAATGCCTTCACCGTTACCACCCTGTTTCTCTCTCTTGCTAGATTTACCAGTGACTCCAATGTATTAATGTACGTTTGGTTACAAAAAGTACGTTTAATGTTGTGTCGTCTGCTGGACAACTTAGCTGCTCCTGTTAGTAATATTATATCTATTACCAGTCATTCAGTTACTCACTGACCTTGACCTTTGCCCTGGACATTCCAAAATCAAAAGTTCTCTGGGAAACAGGTCCTACCAAGTTTGATGGAGATTCATGTACAGGTAAAGGTAAACAAACAGTGGCATGGTGGTTAGCACAACTGCCTAACAGCAATAACGTCCTGGGTTCAAATCCTGGACTCGGGTGATTGTGTGCGGAGTTTGCATTCCCTCCCTGTGCTTGCACAGGTTTCCTCTGGGTACTCCGGTTTCCTCCCACAGTACAAGACATACACTCTGGGCTAACTGGTTGTTCCAAATTGCACCCAAGATATAGGAATATGAGATAGTATTTAGCCTCCCTACGACCCATGGCATGGCAATTTTAACTTTATTTTTATATACATTACCATATATGATTTCAGACTTCACCTGAACTGTGTGAACTGTGGCGGAAACGTGTCTAAGAGGCTTGTTTATAATAAATGTATACGATATACATATACAGTATATGTAGTCCTTAATATTCGAAGCATAAATGTAGGGAGAGTCATTCTGGCTTAGCGCAGCTAATTGGGAGATTAAAACAGGCAATGCATACAAAACCCTCGGACCTTTTTATTGAGTTTGGGCTGTGAATACTACACAGGCTGATCATGAGGCCACTGGTGCATCATTGCCCTACTTAAGCTATAGTTGATTAACCATTTTAATTATCCCTGCTCGGTGTGCGTGTACGTGTCCCTGAGGATCTGCGGCAGCCCTGAAGCTACTTGTGCAAGTCGTGAATTCCCCTGGAGATGATTAATGTCGTTATAGGTTTGCTTCAAGGTATCGCAGGATGCCGCTGGCATTTGGCACAATTAAAAGTACAGAAGCATCTGTTATCACCACGCTTGTCATTCCCATCAACAGATAGCAAACAACTGGACGGGCAAAGGTGTTCGTGTCACTTTGACAAAGCTACAAAGCAAATCTGGTGCAGGATTTCTTTTCTGCACAACCCCCCCACCCCAACCCCCCAGTCTTGTCATTTATATTCTGTTGCAGGTCCACATTTAAAAAGCACATCGCATGTCATTTGCCTTTGATGGAAAGTGGGCTGCTTTAAATGCACGTCACTGTCGAAATACAATGGGACCAAATTTCTGTGGGCTTCAGCTATCATGCTGACACTGTGCACCCTGGTGCAGAATACAAATGCAAAACCAGCACGGGCTCAGACCGTCAAAACACTAAAGTTAAATGGCTTGTTGTAAAAAAATAACATCAACGGTCTGGAATCCTTCACCACATTAATATTTTCAGGCTGCAGCAACATGGGCAGGGAGTGTGTTTTATATGCCTCTGTATTATTCCGTATAACTCATGAAACCTTGTGAAACTGTAATAACTCTTGTCTGCTTCTGCTCTGCCATCCTACACCTCCCTATGGAGGTGTCATACACACAGCGCAAGCCGCAGAGAAAGACAGAAAGAATGAGAGAAAGAAAGCATAAGCCAGACAGAGCTCCTCACTTTAAGCTTTGCCATGGGAAATTTGCGAGACGGCCAGCCAGGCTTGGTGAATCAAGGTGATATAATGTGGCATCTGTGAAAGTCTACTAAAGTCTTAATGGATAAAAGGAATTATCACCAAATACAAATTAATTTTGAAAGCTAATGTGCTCTAAATAGATACAAATACTTGAAGGGCACTTGGCTTGGCCTGGTTTGTTTGTCTGTTAGCAGGATTACGCTAAAAACTACCAAACTGATTTTCACTAAACGTGCTTGAGGGATGGGGTATATGCCTAGCAAGAACGTGTAACATTTTGGAGGAGCCAGGAATTTATTAAACACTTTTTAACTCCTGCATGTACTCTCATTAAACTTGGTGCAGGGGTGGGGCTTTGGCCCATTAAATTTTGGAGCGGAGCCAAAAAATGTATTAAAAGGCTTTGACTATTAGCATGATTTCACAAAAACTACTGTACCGATTTTCATCAAACTTGGTAAAGTGGTGGGGTATGGTCCTAGAAAGAACCTATTCAATTGTGGAGCAGCCATGGATCATAATCAAGATCGAGTGGTTTTCAAAAGATTATTAAAGGATTTGGTCTGTTTGCAAGATTATGCAAAAACTACTGCACATATTTTCATTAAACTCGGGGGAGGAGAGAGGTATGGATCCAGATCCAAGATACCGATTCAGAATTCCAGATCCAAATTCACACGCATTCAGTCACTGCCATTGACCTATACCATTTCCCCACCCAAGGAGGTACACAGAGCCCCCTCACGGCAGGGGTTCATTCTTATTTTCTAGTTACCTCTACGATGGAGGTTGTTTTACGCAAGGTTTTTTTTTCTCTACTTGTTAGCAAGATCACACAAAAAGTCATGTACAGGTTTTTATGAAATTTCTACCAGTGACGGGGCTTTAGACAAGGAAGACTATTAGACTAGGATCTGTATCAAACTAGGATCTGTATCAAATTCTGGATCCAATTTTTAATGACTCTGTAACATTGTTAAATAGTATGATTTAGTATTACAGCAGGTCCAGCAAGGGGGTGATGTGTACATGTTTTGGTTTGGCAGATGTTTGCGGTCTCTAACTGATCGAAATAAAGACATAATACATTAATTAAAAGGTACAGTGTGTACAGTTTAGAGGAATAAAGTCACTTAGTGAGGAGGTTCCAGACTGCAACTAACTGAAATTTCATTCAAGACCCTTCCCCCCTTTGAAACTTTTTTGGCTCTGAACTACTGTACCCATACTGTCTTGCATGGCAGTGCAAGATGGTGGCCTCTATGAAAGGGGACCACCTTTTTTGTTTCCAGAAACTCCATATATATATGGCAGGGCAGAAATACGCTGACGGCTATGCAGCTACTCTTGACGAAAATCAGCAATGGTTCTTTTACATGCCTCCCACCATAGACAGTGAGAGACATGGTCGGCATTTGATAACCCAGTTAGCTGCACTGGGGAAATTTTTATTAATGATTTCCTTAATTTCTGCTAACAGAGCCTCCAAAATGTTACACACTGTACCCTTGAAATAAATATACATCATTCCATCATGTATCCTTAATAAATGCTCAGTCAGGGTCTTGATGCATGCAACTCAGGTTTAAGCTGGTTCATGTTATATTTTGGCAAGCCAGGAACTGGAGTGATGAACTGTTGTAGTAAGAGTTGTAGTAAGTTGTAGAACTGTTGTATCATCGTACAAGTTAATTAACGTTGTTTCAACTAACACACTGGTTCTAGTTTGTACTAGACTTCCTGGTCTCAATTAAAACTATGTGATAGGGAGAGGGCAGGGGCTGGTTTATCAGTGTCCTCAGGTCTCCCCACTGCCTTAGGTAGGGGGAAATTGGAAAATATATCAAAACTGAGCAACTCTTGTAAAAAAAAAAAAACTACTAATATAATTTGTAAACTCAGTCAAATGCTGTGCAATGCTAGCATTCATGGTACTGCGTATACATATAGTCTTACAGGCATTTTTCCCTCCTACTAAAAATGATAAAAAGTTAGTTTTAAATGTAGTGTGCATAAGTTTTAATGTAGTGATCAATGTTTTATGCTAGAAAATTGCCTAATAAATGCTCAAAATTCATGTTAACAATACAAAAAGAGGCCAGACCCATTACATCCAAAATGAGAGCACTACAACTGTAAAAACTTTCCACAGTTCTCCTCTTAAGGAAAAGTCTTTTCACCCAGCTTACCCCCGCGGCCATTTCGAATCATCTGTGCTAGCAGGCAGAAACTTGTACCCTAATTGTTTTAATAGCTAATCGCTGCAGCAATGACTTGTTGTATTGTAGTCTTGACAGGCCCTACATTAAAGTTTAAAACACGAGGGAAATAAATGAGTTGGCGTTCATATGAGCGAGCCCACGCAGCAAATAAAAATCAAACAACACCTTCTAAGGGAGGAACTGATTCGCTGCTCGGAACGAGCACAGATCAGATGCACTCTAACATCCTGTATGTTATAGATAAGTGGAAAGATGTACTGTATAGCAGGACGAATGGAGAACTGTAGCACTCATTGCTAAAGCTATCATATCGAAATATATCAAGCTTCCAGTTCTGACGACTAGCAATGAATCTGTAAAATGTTTTAAATGCCTGATAAGATTTATCTTTGAAGATCGAAGATTAACAACAATAAATAACTTTAGTTTACTGATAACATGACAGACTGATTTTAAATCTAATTAGTACCATTAAGAGGAAAAAGGGGGGGCAGCTCTGACTCAGTGGGATACAGGTCTGTGTTACTGATCAGTGGGTTGGAGGTATAAACCCCAGTATTGCCAAGATGCCAGAGTTGGGCCCTTGGACAACGCTGGACGTGGTAGTGGTAAAGAAAAGAGAAAAATGAGAGGAGAGGGTGATTATTGACAGACTGTTTCTAGTTTTAGAATGCAAGTGAAAGCGGGAGCTAAGTACACCTGTCCAAAATGGAGTTCTGGCAGAGGAGTTGTAATTGCCGTTTGTGTGGCAGTTTGTGTGTGGACAAATCCCTGACCACACCCAAACTTGGTGGGAACATTACTCTGCCTGAGTTCCAGAGTTCATATGATTTTGGAATGTCTGGGTCAAAGGTCAAGGTCACAGCAAGGTCACAACTTTTTCGAGATTGACATTTCCCATGTCAATAGAAATTGCTGATATGTCGGAAACAAAACACAGACTCATAGATGCAGTGAGGGACAGATAGGAAACCATTTTCACGGTTTTAACTGACACGATTACCTTTGATCTTGAAAGAACAAAACCAAGATCACAGGATTTTGAATGCTAATCATTTTAAAACGTGCCAACTTACTGATCCGAAGGTCGTGGGTTCAAGCTCCACTATCACCAAGTTGTCACTGCTGTCCCCACCAGTGCAGCTAACTGAATTATAAAAAGCCTGCCATGTCTCTCACTGTCTGCGTTGAGAGGCATGTAAAAGAACCATTGCTGTCGTTCGGAAATAGTAGGCCGTTGGATTGCTGTCAGCATGTTTCTGCCCTGAGAGTTGTCCAGGGTGTACTCTGCCCTCGCCCAGAGTTGGCTGAGGTAGGCACCAGCCTCCCTGCGACCCTAATTAGGATTAAGCGGTTCAGAAAATGAACTATGATGAACCTTTAACTGAGACAATTACTTTTGACCTTGAAAGGTCAAAATCAAGCTGTAAGATTATTATTATTATTAAATTTATTAAGATTTTGAACACTTTAAACTTTGCAAAGATTGCCGATATACATACTGGAAATATGAAACACTAATATGAAGTCATAAATGCATGTAGATCATCAGATGAGCATATGGGTAATTAAAAGCAGTACCCATATTGGGCCTACGTTATTCGTACTGTGTGGTGGTGGTACCCTGCACTACGAGTTATTGCATTAAATATTACTTTCATTGATTAAATGTGTCTAAATTGGGTACAATGTCACCCATTAAAAAATAAATAATTGGTGTGAATGCTGAAACCATTCAAACCTATTTTCTTCTACAGACAAATTATTTTTTATTATTATTATGATCATTATGTTTATTATTATTATTATTATTATTATTCCATCGCGTTTTTTGGCACCTATCTCCTTCCACATTTTTCATCGTAGAAACATCATTCAATCAAAACGTTCAGCTCAATTAGGACATTCCGGTGTCTATTTTTCTCATTTCTAATATTCTAATTTTCTGAAATATTCAATGTTTTTCAGGAATTATTTCCCATTAAAATGCATTGACGGAATGTTCAAACTGGCTCCAGACCCCTTCAAGCGAGAGGAGCACCAACCAACTGCCCCATCCACTCACATTATAAATCTGACCTGCACAGTTTGAGAAAAGGACAAAGTACCACTTTTTCAAACTGCTCCCATGACCACAGTTTTAGTCACACACACATAAAATCTACATCACTGTGTTCACATTGTATCATCATTTTGAGGATAGGACATGTGGTCTGGCCACAGGAGGCAGGAGTTTGTGTGGTGCACCTCAGCTGAATCTCAGTGAATTCAACTGTCAGAGGGAAAGGGTGCGTAAGCCCTTCATTCAGTATGTCCTAAAATTTTCCACATATTTCAAACATTTCAGGCTTCATTCAGCTTCAGCTATCCAGTTTAGCATAAGCCTTTCAGCTTGCAGCATTCACACTGCAATTTCTTCAGAAATTGTATTCTCTAGTTAAATATGTTCAACAGTAATAACAAATAATATTATTTGAGTTAAATTATTATTATTATTATTATTATTACTATTAATTGATGGTAAACAGTGGAAAATAAGCAGCTTCAGAGTGGCACCAGTGACTCTGCTTTGCGTCAAGTTGCATCACACTACCCACTCTTTGATTGCTTGCTTACATCAGCACACCTGCCCCATTGTGTTTTATCCCATACACACTAAATTATTGATGGAAATGGATGCCTACTAGCTTTTGACATTTATGAGAATCCTCCTGATGGATGTGTGAATAAAGGATGGAGCGGATGTGATCAGAACAAACTGAATTAAAACACCGTGAGCATGACCAAGATAAACTGTTTAGCGTAAAACGACTAAATGAGCCGAAGCTTATGCTGAATTCGCCTTGTTAGCCTCGGCTTCGTTCTGACCGCAACAGGATCACAAATTAAATGTAATCTAATTTCATTTTGGTCATGCTCATTAAGGAAAATCTGTGTAAGAATTTACAAACCTAATTTTTAGTGATGCATATTGTCTAAGTGGGTGGATTTTTTTTCCCTCAGCAAGAACAATAACATCCAAAGCAAACAGTTGCCTGATAGGCAGGGATGGGAATAAAAAAAAAATGTTGTACTTTTTTTTTTAATTAAAAAAAATAAAAAAACCCAGGCGTTTTTTTTTTACATGTGATGGAGCTTCATTAGTAGGATACACCTTTAAGGTACCTCTTCATGTTTCTCCCACAAATAGAGGAGCCTTATAGGACACTGTAACACATTCTCTATTGGAAGGATAGCCTAGAGGGCACTTAAAAATACTTTTTTGCACATAGTTACACCACTTCATGATGTTTTGGTGCACGTCACAAGATCCTAGATGGCATTAGGGCACTTCATTAGGGCACTGTAACAGCACCCTGGAGGGCACTTTGTCATGATTTATCAAGCTTGGGGCACCCTAGAGGGCATATTTGTGGTGTTTTTTTGTTTTGTTTTGCTTTTTCAAGTGTCAGCTGTAATTATGATATTTCATAACCGTAAAGCTGATACACTGAACGGTGGTAAATCTTTCCTAATCCCCTCAGTTAATACATTGATCAGCCTAATCGTTTACTTATATATTTATCTTTGCTTTTTCAGCATGATGGATTTTTATTTTACTTTGATTGACAAAGGTTATGATTGACTGCCTTTGCTCAGTGTAGTGGATTTTTGGGATGCTCAAGACAGCATATGTATTTTACATAATGGACTGAGCTGAACACACTGTGAGCTTTTATCTCAGCTCCCTCATTTCTCACACAGTCCAAATTATCTTGCACAAGAGCCTGCCTCTCTCGTACTCTCTCTGGCTCTCTCACACCAGACCAACCCACACACTATCATCCCAATGCTTTGATCCAATGGTACAAAATGGCATGAAATCTTTCCAGTGTTGTATTTGAACTGGATGCATTTAGAAACTGTGGTACAAATTACTGCGTCTAAACAGAGAGAACATCTCCTCCTGCTTGCACTCAGACATCAGACGTGATACACACTTTAGCTCGTGACACAGAGCCCTATACATCTGGCTTTGGCACCATGTCAAAATTATTTGTGTAAAAACGTCAGATTAAGCACATTTTTGTCCGATTTATCCAACACGCTGTCATGCCCTTAAGTTGGCACAACTGTCTGCAATACTGTCAATTCAAGTGTGAACACAGCTGTTTTTTTTAATAAGTCTATATGGGAACAAGTAACAGTGAGGTGTGTGTGGGTAGAAGATAGGCTGTCCCATAAACAACATTTGATCTGCTCATGAACGCTTCAGTACCTCACGTGTATTCATGAGCGCCAAGTAAACAAAACAAAACCAAGTGCACAAAGTCTTCAGAGAAACCACAACTAAAACTAATCTATAATACCAAGTTTATAAAAACTATGAATGATATAATTTAAATTAGAATAGCGTTTAGTGCTATTTAAAGAATGTTACATTTCTTTAAACCGGTTAAAGTGGTATTACAAAAAAATATAGCCTACTAGACTTATTTCAATGCTTGACTAGCATTTCTTTGCTTCCTGCTTTTGTTATATTGTAATATTCTTATATTAGTAGATATGACAGCAAAGTAAGACTTGTCTTTAAGAACAAAAATCTGGAAATCTTGAAAGCTTGTACTATTGTGCATGCAGGTTAACTTGCACCACATTAATACAAATCCTGAATGAAAACAGTTAAAGCCTGAACAAGAAAATATTGCTGCTTGGAGTATTTGGACCTGTCAAAATCTCAGAATAATATCCAGTGCATGTGACTGTGTGTGTGTTTCAATACGAAAAGGTCAGTCAAAGTATCATGATCGAAACATCGAGTAAATACAAAAGGATCAAACCAGACAGAAAAAAAAGCAAATGCTTAGAAACATGGATACCAAGGCTTGAAGTATGCCAAATTACATGGTAAGGCTTTCTAAGAAAATGGGGTCCAAGTGGCAGTTACTTGAAAAATAATGGAAAAAATCTCATTATATTAGAATTAGAAAATGAAATGCATATGAGTGGATGCTGAATTAATTTTCCAGGCATGAATTGTCATGTATTTTTGAATGAAGTTAGTTAGGATCATATAAACCATCAATCCAAGATTCATTTCTTACATGGCAATAGATTAACTATGACAATGTACAGAAGGCATCTATGCATGGATTCCCAAGTGCCTACGAGTAGACAAATGAATCAGATATAAACACAGAACAGGTGAACACAGTAAGGTAACAAATCAAAAACATGACAAAACATGGGAACCACCTTCCCAAATCATGAAAGCAGCCTTCATTAAATGTAATTTCCTACATCTATGCAATAATTTTATTTCTTTTTGAGGGTAAATCCACACATATCAGTCAGCAAATTTCAAATAAATGTGAAGGAAGAAGTAGAACTTTAGAAAAATCTTATAAAAAATAATAATGTGATGTGTCATATACCATGCAATGTAGACTGCAATGATTTCTTACCTTCTTTTAATAAACTACTGGTGCTTAGGGGGAAATGGACAGACAGTGAAAGCTAGTGAGCATATTGGGGTTATTCATCCACAGCAAATGGGCTGGGTATAGTGAGGGAAACCTAATCATGTTTTTATTTTACCTCGGGTAATGCTTTAATCCACCGTGTTTGGACTGTTGACCATTGCAACACACACTATACAAGACAGACTTAAAAAATTAAGGCGCCATTTAGAACAGTATCACGTTTCACGACGCAAGGCTTACTCACCGGGTGAATGAGCATCTTCCTTTGTATTCACCACTGAGTAAATCTCTCTGTCTCCTGGGGTTGATCTGGAGGTAGGATGAAGAAAAACAACAACAAAATGAAGCTACTGTTTTTATCCCATAGATTTAATGAACAATAACTTAATAATTAATACATTTCCAGGATGTCAAGCATTGATCAAGATCAAGCCTTTTACTGAAATACAGACAAAAACATTACCAACAACAAGATAAGACAAAACAACTACTGTACGGCAATCAAACTTAAAACTTACAAAATGAAGCTGCAATGCACAGGAAAACTTTCTGTTGTGTTTAACCATCCTCTCTTTTTTCCCTGTTTTGTAGGAAATATTCTTCCTGCTTTATATTTTTGTTTATCTTTGTTTAGTCAGCTGTGGGAAATGAGAAAGGTGTCTAAGGATAATCTGCCATCCATTTGTTTTTGGGTTTTTTCTTTTGTATTTTGCATTTGAAATGGGGAGGTTTATTGCAGCCCTTATTGTAAACACCTGATTCTGACATTCAGCTGCTCCAGGAGGCTTAATTAGCCAAATCAGGTGTGATAAATTGGGGGTTTGTAAATAATTAAAAACTGCTCAGTGTAAGAGACTGCTAGGGACAAAGCCTCTTTAGGGCTGGGTGAGGAAACATTACATGTAGATGCCACATAAAGGTTATTAAGACACATTTGTGAACTTGTGGCATTTTTTTAATAAGTATAGAATTAAAAGATTTCATTTCAATTTCATTAAAAGACACAAGCATGCTGACTGTTTGAAAATCAGTGATTAATTTGCAGATGAATGAAATAAAAATAACAATTTTCAAATGCATAACACAAACCAAAAAGCCAAGAATAGCTGTTTCAGCTTCCAACCATATGACTCTTTTTTGAGGTCTTACCAAGATGGCTGCACTATGACTTCACAACTGAAACCCTCATGAGTGATCCAGCTTTTTTTTTTTAGTTCAGTGGCTTCAACTTCAAATTAGGGATAATCTAAAGGCACTGATCAGTTGACCTGAGTGAACTTGTTGGAACATGTGGTTGTAAAATAATTGGAAAGATTATAATATTGCCCACTGGCCTTGAATACTTGTTTGTGTACGGATTAGCCACTTCACAGTCATTTTACAGACATGCCCCGCCATACGACTTCACATCCACATAAATCATTATGAGAAAACACTGCATGTTTAGCACTTAAAAGTTCATATGTGGTAATACAGATGTCAAGATGGTGCTTGATAATGATAACTCGAGTTAGCATGCTAATGCTAGTGGAAATATCACAAGTTTGGTGGGGTGGCGTTTAGGGTACATGAACGAAAATAAGGGCGAACAATTACACTCACACTCACACGTAGGGGCAATCTGGAACAGCCAGTAAGCCTAATGTGCATGGACTGTGGAAGGAAACTGGATTACCTGAAGGAAACCCGTGCAAGCATGGGGAAAACATGCTAAGTCCACACAGAAAAGCCCTCGCTGTTCCTGTCTCTTGAATCAGGGCAGACGTGCTAACCACTGTGCTGCTGTCAAAAGCTTTATCATGGGCCAAAGCGTAGTTATGGGTAAATAAAGTGCCTCTGTGAATACAGACGCATCCCAGCATGTTCTTTTCATAAGGTGACAAATAGTTCTCTGGCACATTCGATTAGCAATCAAAGCAGGACAGAATGAATTTCAATTTAATTAACTCGAAATTTGATTGTGCATACGAGAAGACAGCAGTGCAATACTTCGCTCTTTGTTTCTGAAGGCTCCATGTGAGCTGAGACGGTAATTCCTTTTGCCTCATCTTCCCTCAAGGATTCAGGTGATATTTTTCGCTTTTAATTTGATCTGATTCTCCATCTGTTTAGCCATTTGTAGCACACTCTGAAGACTTCAGGAGCCAAGCTGAGGAACATCGGCTGTGTGTCTGAGTCTTCATTAAGTGCTATAGTGTCACTCGGGTCATAAGTAGTTATGATAATTGTCTGCTGTAAAGTGACATGAGACTTCGTATTTATAGTCTCACCGTATATCAAAGGAGCTGCTGGTTGTAGACAATATGATAGGCTGGTCAAGGCAGAACAGAGTTAGGACTTTCAAATTATATCTGTAAAATTGAGGAGTGTATACTCAAATTTATGTTTAGTAAATGAATTAAACTCAGTGTTGAGCACGTTATGAATCTTTAATGTATGCAAAAAACATATAGGCATATATACATATATATACTTGTGGGAAGATAGAGGGTGCTGTTATAGGACAAGGGTAGTGTAATGTTGGTGGGCAACATGGTGCATAACATAAAGCATAGCTAATAGAAGTGTAACAATACAATGTAACGTGATGATTCACGATACAAATTTGTGATGATGTGCTTAGTATTAAATCCTCACACAGTGTGGCACCACTGTACTGCAAAAAGTGGGACGTGCCAGACGTAGAAGAAACAGCAAACGCGTACCATGTGATGTATTATTATATGCAGATGTGCCTAGCTTTATTTAATGCAGAAGTTCACTTGTTTATATTTGATCGTTAGTTTCATATCTGTATAGTGTTATTATTGCTATTATCCTGCCTGTTGTCCTATTCTTGTAATTTCACAGTCTCATGAGAGTAAAACCAACTACATAATGCAGCCTTTTCAAACAGGCTAATGCAAACTATTGTACGCATAGCATATTTTACCAGATTGCAAATTCGAGTAAGTAAGTGAAAAAGATTCTGATGATCAGAATATACACATTTTCAGTGTAACAGGAGTGTTTGGAAGACCTTCTTTACATTTCACTTTAAATTTAATAGTTTATTTTGAACAAAATTATTGCGTAAAATAAAAATAATACAGAATGATCCAAATTTCTCACTGAACCAATACACATGTACCAAAACTTTTGGCAACCCCCCAACAAATATCAGCAATCAGACTATGTGTAAGAGTTTCCAAAGTCCCTGGGGACTGTCATTTAACTGTATCATTATACGCATTGTGACCGTATGTACCTTTTTAAACTAAAAATATCCCCACTCCCTGTGTTTTGCTTACTGTCGTAAAAGGGTGCCGCTCATTTTGTAGCTGACTGTATGTCACCTGATTAAACTTAATCAGATTAAATGAGAACACACGTTTAGACATGCCATCTGTTAAAACATCTGTAATTCTTTTTAAAACGTATCATTTGCGTAAAAACAAAAAGAAGCTGAGATTAAAAGAAATGTGACACTCTTTAAAAAAAAAAAAAACATCTGCCTGTAGTAACACAATGCTTTATATACTGATCACGTCAATTCAGTTTTATCTTCTGGTTGTAACAGTTGCTCTTTTTCTGCATGTCATTTTTTTTTCTTTCAGTAAAAGCTAATAAATTACATTCTGTTCACACGAAAATGGCAATGGTGTTGTATGTACTTTAGAAATATGACAAAAAAGCAAGATAAATTTACTTTGGTAACTCAAATATCAGGCTAATTAAGAAACGTAAGCTGGGTAGTCTGTTCATGTCGACTGCTCTTATCTATTAACAAATATTTACCTCAGCTAATGCAAAGATCAAATGAAACGAAAGTAGAAAGAGAGTGCTTCTCACCATCATATTACTGCTCACTACATCGTATTGGTGGATTCTTAGCAGCAAGCCAGCAATTAGGCATTCTAATCAGATACCCGAGCCACCTCAACTGGCTCCTCTCAATGCAAAGGAGCAGCGGTTCTACTCCGAGCTCCTCCCGGACGACAGAACTTCTCACCTTATCTCTAAGGTAGAAACCTGCCACCCTGCGAAGGAAGCTCATTTCAGCCGCTTGTATTCGCGATACACTGGGTAGTTTTGTTGCCTCAAAGCTCAAAAGTCCTCAGTTCAATCCTAAGCTTGGGGTTCGCTCTGTGTTTTCTTGTTTTCTTCCACTGCCAAAAAATGTCAGTAGATGGATTAGATACAGTAAATACAACCCCAATTCCAAAAAAGTCGGGTCACCGTTTAAAATAAAAATGTAAATAAAATCAGAATGCACTGACAAACAGGCACGATTTGATCCTGGAAATCACTGCATGGGCTCAGGAACACTTCCAGAAATCATTGTCTTTGAACATACATCACTGTGCCATCCACAAATCCAGCTTAAAGCTTTATCATACGACGAAGAAGCTATATGTGAACATGATCCCGAAATGCTGCCATCTGCTCTGGGCCATAGATCATTTAAAATAAACTGAGGCTAAGTGGGAAACTGTTCTGTGGTCAGATGATTAAATCTGAAGTTCTTTTTGGAAAATGTATACCACTTCCTCCGAACTAAAAAAAGGAGAGGGACCATCCAGCTTGTTGTAAGCACTCAATTCAAAAGCCTGCATCTCTGCATACTGTGTTTACAGGTAATGATTTATGGAAGTGTTTCTGAGCACAGGCAGCGCTTTCCATAACAGAACAATACCTGTTTTAATGTGATGTTACATGAGGGCCTGAAGACCACAGGCACTCAATTGTGATTTTTGACCTTGTCCCTTGAGCTCATTGTCCTTGTCCCAATTTTATATTGAGGAACATTATGCTTAAAGTGTCCCACAATTTTTAAATGCAGGTTTTTTTGCAGATTGTTGAATCTAAGTCTAGATGCTCTTTTTGCCAATTAACCACATTAGTTGCAATATGTTCCTTCAGCTGTTTCTTATAAGTACCACTTGCTTTTCCATCCTTTTCCTGTCCTATCCCCACTTTTTTGAGAAGTGTTTCCGCAAACAAATTTAAAATGAGCTTATATTTTACTTGTAATTGTAAAATGTTTTACTTTCGACATTAAAAATGTTTTGTATGGGTATAGGGGACTTGCAAAATTATTTCATTATGTCTTTATTTGCATTTTACACACCTTCTCAAACTTTTTGGAATTGGGGTTGTACACAACAAAGGTAAAATGATAGATTGTCAGTTCACGGCGAATGCCATAATACTTAAAAATAATAAGAACTAGAAATGCATTCAGAGAGTGCAGACCTCCACCAGGTGAGTGCAACCTCTAATCTTTTCAATCCAGGCCTTACTGCAGATGATGTAGAATTACAGTGCCCCTTGTGGCCTGTTCTGCAACTATTTTTGAGCTCTGTATTTTTTTTTTCTGGCACATTGTGAGTGATTTCTGCCTACTTGCCCTATCGCACAATGTTTAAAAATCCTTTAAAACCCTTTAAAGTCCGGGTCTGGAAAAATCTAATCTGGCCCAAGACCCACATTTGGTGAATATTTTGAGTTATCATGGTCACAGTCATGCGTACAGACAGACAAACACAGATTACCTTGGTGGAGGGAACTTCCTTCAACTCTCTTTTTTGCACTCATGGAAAGCCAAAACACTACACTTCATAAAATCCGTAATGCCGTGTCATGTTCACGAGTGTTACATTTTACAGCTGGTGTTTTACGTGTTGAATGATGATAAACTACAACATAGTAATCAATAAAATGCTGTTTACAGGCGCTTGTTAAAATCTTATAAATGCCACCAAGTGACTTAAAGACCCAGCAAGGAGCATTGATAGCACTGAGTTGACCAGGCACGGTGTTCATACAGTATGCCTACATATGGTGTGTTTTTCATGATTGCAGTCATCTGGTATGGTTTTCTGAAAGCTTCTGTTGTTTGAGGTGCAAAAGCCGGCACGGCGTACCATATTTTCGGCTTTTAGAAGAGACCATATGTTTCTGCATCTGGACAGCTCCTTTTATAAAAGATGCACAATTTCCAGGGGCAAATAGAAAAACCGCAGTGTTTAAATCCAGAAGTGTGCACAGCACTATAAATCACACTGAATTATCACACCTAATCACTTCCTAGCTTTGATATCGCTATAACATTCAAGCTAGCATACATCTCATCATCCAGTCAGCATTGCTTACTGTTTAGGGAAGAACGGGCTAAGTTGTCGAGTGAGTGAATCAGACGGCGTATATAACTGCAGATCTGATGATAGCTTCAGCTGTAACAGAAATCTGTTTTTTATGGCAGATCCTTCACATTAGCAAGGGTTAATTTAAAGGTCAAGGGTGAAGCTTTCTGTGAGTTGATAGGGAGTCTAGAGTCAAAGCTGCCTCCTGTTTCGCCTTCGGATGAGATGGAGCTGACCAAGAGAGCGGAAGTAGTCTCCAGTGTCAGCATGTTGTAACAGTCAGAAACAAAGTCCATATTTACAATGATTTGTCTGGTCACAAGGGCACACGCTGTGCTGAAAGGTCTATAAAATAAGATACGAGTTCGTAATGAATAGAACATTTGTGCTTGAGGCTTCAGTCTTTCATTTGGTTATAGACATATTCCATTGTGGGCTGTATGGTGGTGAAGTGCTTGCCACGTCCACCTGACAGTAAGAAGGTCCTGGGTTTCCTCTGTGTGCACTGGCTTCGTCCCACAGTCTGAAGAAAAGCAAGTTAGGCCAATTGGCTGATCTAAATTGACTTCAGTGGTACCTACATCTCGCTTGAGCCTCACAGGGAAAAAAAAAAAAAACAAGAAACTAACAATAATTTTCGTACACTATTACTCAGCCTGACAAAAGCCTGAGAAGCTAGCTCTTTCAGATCAACTCTTGTGGGGAAGTCAAGCTGAGGGAGATTTGTTCTTGCCCAGAGAAAGAAAAAAAATTCAAAAGAATAAATAAAGGGGTGAATCAAAAGGAGGTGGGATTTCTTTGGCTTGCTGCGTGTTATTTTTTCATATGGTGAGAACAGAATGACTTGTCCGGGCCATTTGATCGTCTGGGCAGAAAGCAAATGTTTATTTCTTCCTTGTACTCTATGGATGTAGTGAAAATACAGATTCATGAATACCAGGATGCTGATTTGCTGTTGGAATGAAAGCGAAGCCATTTATGTGACTGTATAGGCATGGAGTATGTGAATGGCAAAGGATATTCTCTAAATATATGCAACCAAGGTACATGGTGAAGTTAATGTTGGAAGGCTGGCACTAAGAGGCCATCTGTTTTAAATTTGGATACTAGAAAGTATGCTTTACCTTATAATATATTTATTATTAATAAAAACATAATCTGGGGCCCATTCATGTTTCTAACATAACTGGAGTTAGAGCAGGGTGTAAAGCTCCACGGATGGGATGCCCCTGGTTGGTTAAAACGCAAAAAACAATTAATTATTTATTCATAGAAAACAAACTTTTTTAATTTATAAAATGAGTCAAAATTAGTATGAAACAAAAAATAAAACAGCTTTCACATAAACCAAAGAACAGGTTTCTATCATAAGTGGTTGTATACACACACACACACACACACACACACACTCTCTCTCTCTCTTTCCCCCCCCCCTCTCTCTTTCCC
>JAOUQZ010000029.1:10601117-10628563 GCA_028564935.1 Neosilurus hyrtlii | reverse complement strand
GTGTGTGTGTGTGTGTGTGTGTGTGTGTGTGTGTGTGTGTGTGTGTGTGTGTGTGTGTGTGTGTGTATAAAAGGATGCTTTCATAGAAACCTTGGTTCCCATAGTGACCAAATCTACTTTCCTAACATCCTGTCTAAAGACTTATCAAGTCATAAGTGGCTATGGAAACGCAACATGACTGAAAAAAGACAAAGGGACATGGAGCCACTCTTTATGACTGTGGTGAGTAGAAAAGTATCTCAGAATGCACAATATGAATAACTGACAACAGCAAAATACTCATTGGACAACTGCAAGGAGCAGGAGGGTAGGTGGGCTTAATAAAGGGGTTTAACTACCTCAACCACTTGGCTGTGAATTCACTGGTGTCTGTTGATTTAGCAGGATAATGCAAAAACAACTGAACCGATTTTCAACAAACTTGCCGGAGAAATGGGGTGTGGGCCTGGCAGGAACCCGTAGCATTTTGGAGCAAATCCGGATCATGATTTGGATTTCACATATTTACTAAAGACTTTTTAACAAGAATTTATTAGACATTAAAAAGATTTTTTTTCTGTTAGCGGGATTGCGCAAAAACCAACTACACTTCACCCTTGATTTCCCGGACTTTTAGGGGGGATAGGCTGTCCGGGAACCTCAAAAGTCCGGCAATCGCTAATGTCCGGGGTCCCTATACTTTCCCAGACATTTACAATAAACAGTCCGCAGCAGTCCTGGACTTTTACAACACTTATCCGACACTCAATACACGATATTGTGTTTCCACAAACTTAAGGAGCGAATCAGCACATTCTTTTATCACATTCATTTTAAATGTGGATTCCGGCTCGTCAACTCTGTCCTCACTTTCACTTAGCTCTCCCGTCACTGATGCCGCTATATGTTCACCGGACATTATTTCGTGCCCTTCTGCAGCTTCATATTCATCCATCCACTCAGACGGGAACGGGCCAGACAGGAGGAAAGTTTGAAAAATCATGACCAACCCGGACTTCCATCATCGATTTCCGGACTTGTCCGAGGATTTGTCCGGCAATACCAAGTAATGTCCGGCGCCAGATTTTGTCTGCGAAATAGGGGTACATGAAATCGAGGGTGATGTGTATTTGATTTTCATCAAACTTGGTGGAGGAGCTGGACCTGGGCCTGGAAAGAATCCATTAAATTTTGGAGGTGATCCATGCATAGGATCAAAAAAATCCCAAACTTTAACATGGGCAAGCTGTTTATCCAAGGGGACATATATTTTATTATAACTTTGCCAAGCTATAATAATCCCTTTGTGCCTAGTGGAGCCACCTTGCTTCAGATACCATATGAGCTCTTCAATGTCTTTTTTTATACTACCAGACACTATATGGGGAAATGAGTACCATACACTTGAACATAGCGAATTGTTCTTATGATTCTGTATTTAGTTTGGTTACAGACAAATCTTTGAAAAAACGACCGTTATAAATATGGATATTCAAACAAGTCTTGATGCTAGTCATGATGGCAGTGCTAACTTGGCTCTGGATCTATCGTGTAACTGGAGGCATGGTAACATTATCCAGTTTTTTGCAGTACTTTGTTTGCTATGACAACAGGTACAACTCAGATTCCTGATCAGTGGACAAAAAAAATAGCCTTGCCTATTCTTACTTTGCGTTGTTATTTAATTTTGTTGTTGTTGTTTTTACTTTCCTTAAAGCCATCAGTGAGAAAAATGGGTGATTTCTTGATTCTTAGCTTTAAGAATTCGTCCTATTCATAGAAATGAAGATGTGTAACACTGTGTAGGTATTATTGATCTGTGTTTATGCTGAAACACAAACAGCTCAGTTGTTTGTGGCATGATCTATGATACTATGATTTTTAAAAAGTTTGTCTTTTCTTGCGTCTGGCAGCCTTCTCACTAAGATGGCGACAAATGAAATCTTTTTACATGTCACGTTTTTTTTTTAAGCATTTTTGAAGTGTCGTCTGCAAGGCAGTAGTTATCGGGAAAGCTTTTCCATTTCAGTGTTGAGGGAAAAAACAAACTTGCATGAAAGTACAGCACTGATAAAGCGGGCCGCTTTGAAACGTCTTTACGTGCATGCTGGAAGTCATGCTTTACAGGCTGTAATCCTGAGATACAGAGGCTGGCATATTGGAAGCAGCAAACTGATTTGGACAAAATCCTCCAAATGTCATCATTAGCTCCTTTGATGGGCAGATAAAAAAAAATTGAACCAAACTATGATCGTCTGTCCCATGCCTCGAAGCACATGAGCACGGTAAGCATTTCGCTAATGGCCAGTCAAGCTTTGATGCCTTCAATGAGCACGGATTGTTTATAGAAATGGCTCTCAACTCAATCTCATCTCATTTCTGCCTTTGTGTGTGCATCTGTCCAGTTCAGGGATGTATTTCAGCCTGGAGGGCAAACACCAACAAAATAAACATTTGGATTGGATTGGATGAAGATGTTTCTTACTGCAAAGAGACGCAAAACGCAAACCTATATCACACGAAGATGCTACTTGACTGAAGTGTGATGAATCAGATTCATTGGAGGTCACCTGCAGGGTTTGCTATTAATATTCGGTCCTTCGCTAACTCGTGGATATATACAGTAAATAATGCATCAACCAGGATACAGAATATGCAAAAGTTTATACATATACTGTACTGATGAAATATATTACATATATTACAGCATGGGTAAATTCTCAATCCTGATTGGTCAGAAGGTGATGATTAATTTTTTATACCAGCAAATCTGCCAGTAATTCCAGCTGCAGGTGTGTATATACAGTATGTGTGTATGCACACTTGCACATGGAATTACGGTAGATTTTCTACACAGATGAACACATTTGTGTAATTGTTGAAATGTTTTCTATAAGGAGATATTAATGCAACATTTATGGAAGGAGTCTCCAGTGTGAGAGCAAAGGGTCAAAGGTGAAGCTATCTGCATTGGGTTGCGCCATATCTTTGTCTTCTGAAAAATATCTTGTATACTGTACTTCCAAAATTATTGGCATCACTTGTACAGCTTGGGGGAAAATCCACCCATTAAAAAAATGTAGTTAATAAAAAATATAAAAATAAATAAACACATTTATTTCAATTAAAAACTGGATTATTCTGGTTTTTTTAGTGTGGCATAAAGCTACTTGACCAAAAGGTCAATATTTTTCCAACCCCTTTTTTACTAATCTTTCAATGTGTTGGCAATAATTGTGGAGGGCACCGTATTAATTTATCCATATCAATATTAGTATTTAATTAATAACTGGAATTATTGAGCACATACCAGTGAAAGTTGCTTTAATTTCAACTGCAGTCTTTATCAAAACTAGATTTGCACTGATTATTAATATTATTTTTATTGTTATTATTATAATACAATATAATATAATATAATAGCCCTTTGGTCTGACAGCTCTATCCCTAACCCAACTGAACTGAGTAGGGTCGGACCAATGGGCTGTCAGAACATAGAGTTGTCCCAGCAGAAGTTTCTGTTTTGGCATTGGCTAATATCATCATAATTTATAACATAACTATCTTGGCCACATATATCTATTTTTTAAGCAACCCCCCCCCCACCCCACCCCCAAAGTAGCAATTCCAGGCACCAATATCATTACTCATGTTACTGTGATTGCATATGGAAATCTTTCAGAGTATAAACACCGAGTAAGACCAAATACAGTCATCATGAACAGATACTGACGTGACAAATATCAACATTCTATTCAAGGTCAGATAGCACCAGTTTGGTCTCATCAATAATTAAATTTTTTTTTTTTTTTAGATGGACTAAAATAATAATAAAACACCAGCCAAGATAAGAGTGGTTGGAGACTTTTCTGGCTCTTCATTTTAAGTTCATAAATAATGCAGCTAAGTGTGTGAACCTAGATTTGAATATTTCATGCAGAAATGTATAAAATTCTGCCTTGAACTCAACCAATTAAGTAAGCTCAGATCTAGAGTCTTAAAGTGGTTATGCTGGTGAAACGGAGCACTGACTGAACTGAAAAACGTGCTCTAGTCGATCGAGCTCATTAGCTATAAATACCAAATTAACACGAAGAAAAGCCACATGGTGGGGTTTAAGTGAATTTGAATGCTTTATTAGTAGAGGCGTAACAATACACTCCAGTTCCCGTTCAACTGAGTTCTTTAAACTGGATTGTGACAAATATATAGAATGTATATAATATAAATATAATATTATAAACAAAATGTACCATGGGTGGCATGATGGCGCAGTGGTTAGCAAGTCTGCTTCACAGCAAGAAGGCCTGGGTTCGATTCCTGGCCTCGGGTGTTTCTGTGTGGAGTTTGCCTTTATTCTACCTGCTTGCGTGGGTTTCCTCAGGGTACTCCGGTTTCTTCCCACAGTCCAAAAACATGCATAGTAGGGTAATTGGCTGTTCCAAATTGCCCCTAGGTATGAGAGTGAGTATGATTGTGTGTGTGTGTGTGTGTGTGTGTGTGTGTGTGTGTGTGAATGGTCGCGTGTGTGTTGGCCATGCAATGGCCTGGCGAGCTGTCCAGGGTGTACCCCGCCCTCGCCCAGAGTCATCTGAAATAGCTGCCAGCCTCCCCATGACACTAATTAGGATTAAGGGGCTTAGAAAATGAATGAATAAATGAAAATGTACCATATTCATTCATCTTCTGAACCGCTTATTCCTAATTAGGGTCACAGGGAGGCTGGCGCCCATCTCAGCCGACTCTGGGCAAGGGCGGGGTACACCCTGGACAGCTCGCCAGGCCATTGCAGGGCCATAGTCACATAACCATTCACACTCACACCTAGGGGTGATTTGGAACAGCCAGTTAGCCTACTGTGCATGTTTTTGGACTGTAGGAGGAAACCAGAGCACCCGGAGGAAACCCACACAAGCAAAGGGAGAACATGCAAACTCCACACAGAAACGCCCGAGCTGGGAATCAAACCCAGGGCCTTCTTGCTGTGAGGCAGACGTGCTAACCACTGTGCCACCGTGCCGCCCAAAATGTACCATATCTTAAATATAAATAAACAACTCTAATTAAAATTCAGACTTTTCTCTAGTAGCTGAAATGGGCTTCCATATATTCCATGGTCATGTGGGGTCTGGACAAAAAAACTGTTCACATACTTACTCACATACTTTTTTGCTTGAAAGTGGTCCAGCTGTGGGCGGCACGGTGGCGTAGTGGTTAGGATATCCAAGCACAGCACAGCAATAAGGTCCCAGGTTTGAGTTCTGGGCTCGGGACGTTTCCGTGTGGAGTTTGCATGTTCTTCCTGTGCTTGCATGGGTTTCCTCCGGGTACTCCGTTCTCCTCCTACAGTCCAAAGACATGCACAGTAGGCTAACTGGCTGTTCCAAATTGCCCCTAGAAGTGAGTGTGACTGTGAATGGTTGGAAATGTGTGTGTTGCCCTGTGATGGTCGGGCAAGCTGTTCAGGCTGAACCCTGCCTTCGCCCAGCGTCGGCTGAGATAGCCTCCCCGTGAATCAAGTAGAATTAAACGGTTCAACAAATTAGTGAGTGTATGAGTGGTCCAGCTGTTATCTTTTGGTCTCATTGTGATGTTGTGGTTGTTTTCTGAAAGTCGGATTCCTGCATTAATCATTGCGATTTCACAGCGATGCTGTTTGTGGGCCAGATGAAGTAGTAACTAGGGCCTTGTATCAGGCCATTACTCATAAACTGTCAGGGCATCTTGTAACCATTAGGGCAACAATAATTTCTTCATCACATGGATTTGATTGACACCAGGAGTTTATAAATGTCTTTGTTTCCTGCTAAATCTATGTAGCTAATTTGACTACACAGAGGGATAGTTGTAGTCAAGCTTGAACACACTTGTACTGGGGACATGCATTCCCACTTCTTTTCGGAAACTATTAGCCAGCTAGCTGCACCTTCAGCATCAGGATGTTGAGGGATTGTCTTTACCTCATGTCACAAACATATTAACAATGCCATTTTTTTAATGTCCTGAAATTATACCAACTCTCCATGTGCCATGCCATTTAATTAGTCCGTTTGTTACTATTTTAGCAAACACACACACAAACACTTGGGTCTCATGCCAACAGCATAAAAGCTGGCAACACCCCCTGTGTATTTGTCTGCGTAAGTGGTGCTCTATTATAAAATCCTTTAAAATGTTATCGAAACTGAGCTCAGGGTCGCTGGGAATCATGGCTGCCAAACAAACACACTGATGCCACTTCACATTAGCTGGTTAATATGATTGTTCTATCAATAAAGTGATGATTTGTCATTGTTGGTAGTCCTCCATGTAATGTGCACAGCTATGGTACAGTAAAATTCTTTTTTTTTTCTGTCAGCTTATTAGGAAGTTAGGGTCATATAACAAGGTCAGCCATGATATAGCAACCCTGAAACAAAAAGAAGGTTAATAGCTATCCTGAAATCCCAACAGTGGCATCTACAAGGAGTTGGAGTTTGACCTTACAACCTTATCCTTTGTAGCCCAGAGCCTTAGCCATTAAGCTCATTGGGTTTGAGGTAGTTATGGCCTTGTTGTACAAAGTACATCCACATAGATTAGTTCCTATGGGAGATCAAAATGATAGGTTGATTGCTAAGAATTGATGGCTGAATAAAATGTTTCTCCAGAAGGTCTGGGTTTTCAATTCAACAATAAGGGGGACTATTCGGCTGGAACAAACAGTTGTTATATTTTCTATCTACCATACCCATGCAAAATAGCAAGGGAATTGTTCTATCATTTGCTACTGACAATAAATGAGAAATAAGTAAGGGATTAAACATGACAGGCCCTGCTGTAACAAGAAAATAAAACCTGTTTATTATTCGGTTTAGATTTTATGGACTGTCTGCCGTATAAATCCCTGTGTGAGGTGTTACTATAGAAATGATAACATACAAGAACAAGAGAAAGGATTTAACTTTTTTAATCTTATATTACAGGCAGAAATGCTGTCAGACCTGTGCTGTTATAGAAAATCAATCCACACGTTCAGATTCGAAAATTTCAGCAGTATTGTGGTATAAAAATTTTTGAATGGACTTTTCTCCATACTGTGAAGCAAAACACTAAATGGCTCTTCCTTGTGTTGTTTTTAAATAATCACGGCTTTAAGGCGAGTGCCTAGATCTTCAAGTTAATCTTTTGTGCATAGCGGATCAATTAGGCTTGTTTTTTCTTACCATCAACAGCCTATCTGCTTGGCTGGTCTGTCAACATGATTATTAAAGGGACCTTCTTTGAAGCACTGAGGCAGCAGACCATATGTTAAACCTGTTATGAAAGAGACAAGCAGACAGCATGAGTCTGGAGTTTCGAATATAATGGGAACAGACACATTTCCAGTTCCGTGTGCTTGATTGCTGAGGAATCAGGAAATTGGGTCTGAACTTAATATAAAATAAAGCTGTCTACGACTACCAAGTGATTTCACAAACTTAAAAAAAATCTGTATGCAGGTTAAAAACTGTTATAAAATGGATTTATGAATGTTACATGAACAGGAACATGTCAATGAGCATTCCAATAGCCAGGGATTAAATTGGTAAGAAAGAACTACTTAATATTTCAAAGATCTTATTTAATATTTATCCTCTTGCATATAATGAGAAGACGTGTTTTCCTTGATATTATGATCACCGTTTCTTTCTTCTGAAGAATACTTCACTCAAATTGCTGAATTCAAAGGATCTAGCTAGCGTTATGGAAATCGACATCACCAACAGCTTCTGCTAGCCTTCATTTTTTATCTCCATTAGCATTATTGAGTGAAATGGAGAAACAATAAGCAAACAACTATGTAATGGGGATTTAATCGAATATGGATATATTACTTGGGCTGAACAAATAATGTGTTTGAAATCGATACAAATACAACAACAAAAACCAGTGAACAGTATTCCTGTATTTATAATTTACTTTGAAACTTGCCGTTTACATAGCCTCCTTTGTCCTAATCGTCCTTAAATAAATGTGTGGTCATTTGAGAAAAATCATACAGGCACACATACAGAATTTTAAACTTTAGATTAAATGTAACAAAGCTTTTAAAACTGGTAAAACGGTCTAAGGTGGATATTTTTATATATATTTTTTGATATGGCAAAGACAATGTAGTTAGCTTACTTAATTTGTTATATTAAATAGTTTTCCAAACATCTTTCTTTGTTCTAGAGCAGAATATTAATACTGATACTAATATTTGGAACAGCAAACAGACGCAGATACCATCTAGAGGGCAGGCATAGAGCACAAGGTACCTCTACAACAGCATGTATAGTGCCGGTGTATGTGGATGTAACCAAATTAGCGGGGGGGGGGGGGGGGGCAACCTCTAGTTTGAAAGTTTTTCAAAATGACTAAGGTTTCACCTTTTAAGGTCACTCAAGTTCAAAGGTGTTTGTCTCAATTGGAAGCCCAGATGAAATTTCCTATGAGTGTTCCATAGTAACAGCATGCCTATCAGCAATTGATTCAACGTTATAAGTTATAAGCTCAACTTCTGTGATCTTGATTTCCACATTGATTTGAAGGTCACTCAAGTTTATGGGTAATTGTCTCAGCTGCAAGTCCATATATGGTTTCCCATTAGTGTATATAGTAACCATAGTAACAGCATGACTATGAACACTCATTTGGAAGTTATAAACACTCAATTTTCAAAACTTTGTGACCTTTTTCTGACCTTGACCTTTGACTTTGACGTTCCAAAATCAAGTCATCTCTGGAACTCTGGGAGGCTAATGTCCCCACCAAGTTTCTTGAAAATCTGTACAAGGGTGCGGTCAGAATTGTGTTCAAAGGTAAACTGATAAACAAACAAATGGGCTCAAGAATGTTTTTGGTGGTGAAAACCATGACACTGTGTTATACCTTGTGTCGTACTGGCTAACATGAGTGACCATTAGCACTGTGAACCACCCATCACAATAAAACAAGGTTAAAAATCCAATACCTGTAGTGGAAATCCAATGTAAATATGATAACACATTTGTTGCTTTAGCTTAAATCTCATGCCCTCTGTTAGCGTTTTCTATTAACCTGTCCACCTTCATTAAGTATTACGTTTTGATTGTGTACAGGCAGGTGGAAAAATGAAAAATTTACATTGCATAAACCATGATGAAATGAAAGCTAATCAGCATTTCACCTCACCTTGGGCTTCTTATTAATTTGGACACCTTCTGTCTGGAGCACCTTTTAATTAAAAGTGTCTCCTCTATTGTCAGTTGTCGCTTCTGATGCATCGGCATATAGGGCCCTCCAGCAATGCTAGTTTGGGAGTAATTAGAGGCCAAGATGGGCCAAGCTGTTCTCCATAGTGGACATCTGGCTCCCTGTCAGCAACAATACACAGCTCCATATGCACAGTGCAAGGAAGAAACTGACTATTTGGTGTGGTCAAGGATCAATTCTGATTATTAATTTATATGATCCTGGAAGTTGGAATACCAGTTGGGAATCCGCCATAGATGGTACACGGATCTATTACCATATACGTTATATACACCAAGGGGCTGTTTTTTCAAGTGGCCACTCCATGTACTGCCCTGTTTTGGGAGCTGGAAGAAACCGATGAACACAGAGGAAACCTGCTTGGACAGCTTGGAGAACATGGGAAACCCAACACACACCTGAGCTCAGACTCAACCAGGAGACCTTGGAGAGTTGGTGGTATCCGCTCTACCACCATGCTCCCTTTAAAATAAAGTCCATAGCCAACTATATGTGATATCCTTAAGGTAGAAGATTGGGTCAAGTTTTCTCCTACCAATAATCATCTTGGGGGTTCAACTCCATACGCTGGACACACAAGATGTCGTAATCTGAAAGACGCTGGTCTTCGCGTTACAACCAGCTGCCATCAGCCAGCTGAAAGACATTAGATAGCAAATATACACACTCTAACTCACACAGCTTAGCTTCAGCATAGTCAGCTAACCAGGTATCATTGTTATGTCAGTCATTTTAAACAAAAAAAGGAAGAAAAATGCTTGTTTTGTAAGAAAAAGCTAATTTTACATGATGCTTAAGTTCTTTCTCAGTGCACCTTAATCATAGACTGGATCCTTTTCAAAGGAATTTGGATGCCTGCCTCATACGACGCACTCTTCGCTTTATCATTCGAACAAAGTGTGCCATGCAGATGTTTCTTTACGTGCAGAACATATGGTGGAAAATGGAAAAGATATAAAGTGTCAGTGAACAGATGCCGTTCAATTTCAATTTGAACCAAAAATCAAAATTTAAAGTTCAGTCGATGTAGCATGTGGTCGCTTGTTACTAGCTTTGGGCTATTAGGGATAAAGTTATTGTCACTTACCGTCATTCATTTCCTAAACCGCTTAATCCTATTCGGGTTGTCGGGAGGCTGAAGTCTATGTCAGTCGACACTACGGTATATATATATATATGTGGTGTTTTCTATGTTGTATAATCTATAAGAATAAATCGTATCTCCTGGACACCCTCTACAACCTTTGTTTTCATTTCTCTGAGGAACATAAATAGCATTTTTTTTTTGAGAGAGCAACACACATTTTTCAGTGATTAGAATAGACTTATGGGGACGTGAACCAACAACCTCTAAATGATGAGCCCAGCACCCTAACCAATACACCACCGCCCCACTAGCTGGAAAGCCACCAATAAATTCTAGGTAATCTTTAATGAGCTGACGTGTATATCATTGTCAGTGGAGAAGTTGAATGATGACTGCACAATTGGCACACACCAACGTTCCTTCTCATAGATATCATATAAGATAGACAGCCCACACCCTGCGGCAGATGGCTCTGCCTGTTTGCCATTTTGGTTAGTTAGGCGATATCATTTACAGCAAAGCACTGAGGCCCTGAGCTGTCAAAAGTTCATATTATTTTCTCACTATTTATGCTGCTGTAATACTGAGAGTGAGTAGCAATGACCAAGATGGGTGGTTCTGCTTCCCAAAAGTGCTGTCAGTAGGGTATAGCCTATCTATCTTATTTGCTATCTATGTTCCTCCTCTACCCCATTCTCCCAGAGAAATCTATAAAGTTGTGTTTGGTTGCTGGAATAAGGTCTAATTTTTGAAAATAAAAACGTCCTTACCCTTAAATACTTAAATTCCAAATTGTTTTCCATATTTTCATGGAATTTGTCTAGAATTATTCAGAAACAGTGTTAGCAGGGAATAGGATATAACACATCTGGCTGACACACACTGGCTACAGTGCACTTTCCTCTGGGCTTGTAAATATTTTGAGTGAATAATAAAACAATTATATAATTTGGCTTTTATATGATATGAAGAATTATTAAGATCCCGGATGGTGTTATGCATCTCAGCCCTTGGCCTTAGCAAATAAAAATCCCTCGATCTGAACAATTATTCATATCACTTTACCATACTTCACCTCATCCAATTATTGATTACTATCCACCCCACAGGCTTGGGATAATATGGACAAAAACTGCTATATGGCCATTGGGTATTTTAAGATAAAAAATAATAATAATACAATTTCAATGTCACTCTTTAAAACTGGAAAAATAAACCATAAAAATCTAATTTTAGTTTTTGTCCTTATGTGTCCATGTAGTATATACCAAACCACTAAATGAGTTTAAAAAGGCACCTTAATGGGGCGATTGTGACCACTTTCAGTCTTTAAAAATATAAAAACAAACCATAAAAAATTTTATTTGTTTTCTTATGTCATCTTCAGCAAATACATATTTAATGACTTTGAACTGTATACTTGTCTAATTCAAGCATGTTTTAATTGATTCAATTTCATGCTAGCGAACTCGAGAGAAAGTGAGGGGGCTAAATCTTTCAAGCAGGAAAATATAGAAGAAATGGAGTTTGTTCATTTGAAAAGTAAGGAAGAAGACAAAGCTTCCAGGATGTAGATGTCAAAACACCTTTCCAGCTGTCATCCATTCAAGATTTATATGTTGTTTTACTCATCTGCCATATTATTTTTATTAACCTTTGACAGATACCCAATCTTGTAACTGACCTGTTGCCTGTCAACCAAATTAGTTGCAAAATGTTCCGCCAGTTGTTTTATTTTAGTACCACTTACTTTTCCAGATTTTGTTACACCGTCCCAACTTTTTTGAGATATGTTGCTGCCATCAAATTCAAAACGAGCTATTTTTTTTTCCACAAGATATTAAAATGTCTCACGTTTTACATTCTGTTTTTATTTACGTTTTACACAACTTTGTACACAAAGGCTGGCAGGTCAGCTGCTGTGAGCCGAAGTCTGATCTTTGAGTTGAACGATCATCTTTTTTTGTTGTACTCTTCAGATTTAATTCAACACTGGATGGCAGCACGGTGGCGCAGTGGTTAGCATGTCTGCCTCACAGCAAGAACTTCTTGGGTTCGATTCCCAGGCTCAGGCATTTCTGTGTGGGCTTTGCATGTCATCCCTGTGCTTTCGTGGGTTTTCTCCGGGTACTCCAGTTTCCTTTCACAGTCCAAAAACATGCACAGAAGGCTAATTGACTGTTCCAGATCACCCCTAGGTGTGAGAGTGAGTGTGATTGCCTGGCGAGCTGTCCAGGGTGTATCCCGCCCTCACTGAGAGGCGGCTGAGATGAAGATCCAAGACAAAGCTAAAAAAGTGGTTATTATTTACGTATGTTTCTTAGCCAAGATTCTTTAACAGTGTTACCTTGCATCATACCTTTAGGAATAAAGAGCACTTTAGCTTTAATAAATACCCAGAATAGTATCATCTCAATAATGGGTCTAATATTTGAAATCTGTGCTGAGGAGATCCATGGAATATTATTTCCTGCTGTATTAAATGCTGCACTGATTTTATTTCCTATTCCCATACATCATAATAATGCCTTCGTCTAGACTTGGGTATTCACAGAATACATGAAATATTAGAAATTCAGTTCCTAAAAGCACTTTAAAATCTGACAAGAAAAAAAATGCTAAATTCAAGATTATACGTGAAACGCTTCCCAAAATGGTTTAGTGCTTATGTTCCAAATCATGTCCCATTGTACATCTTTTCTAATCCTTATTTCTGTATAATGCTACGAGAACACAGGCATAGTCGTGGCAATTCTCACTGAATCGCTCTGCTGAAGTGGCCGGGCTCAGAAGGAAGTGTCTTTTCCAATATGCACTGGAGTGTGCACCGGGTCACAACAGGATCCGATCAATCTGTCCTCAATTAGAACGCTCGATTAAAGTGGGATTTGTGAAGAAAGAGGACAGGTGCAAGGTATTTGTGAGTAATGCTGCAGAGAAAAGATTGAATTGTGGGAAGGAGGAATATTTAGGGATGAATCAAAATGGTTGGATTGTGCACCAGCTATTGCTGAGCACCTCCCCAAGGATGTTGTGCATGGGTTCAGATTTGGATAAGTTTCTCTCACCTTCAATACTAGAAAATGTTGTGTTGCAACAGCTACACTGTTTTTTTCCACGTATGGAAAAATCCAATAGGAATCCAATGGAATTCATGGGCCACTGTGGGCCCCCTCTTCAAAGGAAATCATGGGGTAAATTCGTCCATCCATCTTCTCTAAACACATTACCTGGTAGATAATACTCGGAATATACACCCTGGATTGGATGCCATATACACTTAGGGGAAATTTAGACTCACCAGTCCATCCACTGGCTTTTTTTCCCTTGGAAGCTTGGAGAAAACCCAAAGGAAACCCCTGAGCTCATCACTGATCAAACTCGGGACCCAGAAGCTATGAGGCAGGCTACCGACTGTTTATACTGGTAATAAAAATTCATGGTCTTCTCATAGCATTGCATGTCTTTTGTATGAAAGGTACATGGCGACCCATAAAATTCCCATAAACTCCACAGGATGCCATGGGGCATCGGTTCCACCGGGTCTTCAGTTTCTATATAACAAAATAATAATAAAACTTGAACTCAGATTTCAGATTCAGAAAAAAAATCCACTGGAATCCACTGAAATCAGGCCAGTTCAGCAGGACTGCCATTCATTTGCCAAATTACATAATCCTACAAGTCTTAGCCGACAGTGGGCAAAGGCATAGCCTACCCTGGATAGCTTGCCAAACTATCTCAATGGCAATATGGAATAATCAATTAGTCTAATGTATCTTTGTCCTGTGGGAGGAAACCAGAGCACCCAGAGGAAACCCACGCAAGCACAGGGGACTCCACACAGAAAGGCCCTTGCCAGCCCCAAGACCCAAACCCAGGACAATTCTATTCACAATAGAACATATAAAACATACCAGTTTTTTTGTTGAAAGTGAGACACAGTCAGTGATTTCTGGAAGCGTTCCTGAACCCAGGCAGGGATTTTGTTAATAGAATCATGCCTGTTTTTAATGCACTTCTACCTGAGGGCCCAAAGATCCCGGGCATCCGATATTAGTATAATATCATATAATATAAGTTCCTTTGTGCACAGTAATTTCTCCAGGTTCTCTGAAGCTTTGATAATATTATGTACAGTAGAAGAATTGAAATAGTTTGCAATATTACACTGAGGAACGTTTTTCTGAAATTGTTCCACAGTTTGTAGATACATATTTTTTGCACACTGGTGAACCTCTGCCCAGAGGTTCTTTTTATACTTCTTATATATACTTTATATTTCTATTTTACCTGTACACATTACTGACCTGTCGCCAATTTAATGAATTAGTTGCAAAATGATCCTCCAGCTGTTTCTTTTTGTACATCTTACTTTTCCAGCCTTTTGTTGCCCCTGTCCAAACTTTTTTGAAATATATTACTAAACAAATAGTAAAATGTCCTGCTTGCAACATTTGTAATTTTTTTTCTATGTTCTACTGTTAGTAAAATATTTACCTTTTAACGGCATCCCACCTTTTTTGGTACTGGGGTTGTAGAAATACACATAGGGCCAGATCTACTAAGATCCCAATTTGCATGTACTAATTTGCGTGTGGGGTGAAAACGCGGTTTGTAGGTGATTTACTAAGAGTGATTGCGTAAAACACAACAAGTGCCAACGTGTTGGAGACACGGCCATTTAAATGAGGATTTTGCGTGTTTCATGTTTTACACGCAAAATGAAATTCGACCCTGCAGAATTCGAGGTGTTGGTAGATGAAGCCAATAAACACATAAATGATCTATTGCAAAGAAATCTGATGATCACACAAAGGAACGCTATATGGGAGAAAATCTGAAAAAGTAAATGCTGCATCCCAGCAGCATTGGGTTGTTGCTCCATACAGAGGTATTGCGTGACACTGAGTTACTCCAACAGCTCCAAAATGGCAAAGCTGGATTGGCGATATGTTTTAATGACCTCATTGACCTCACATGTTTCCTCATTCATTCCCAAAACTTCTTATATCTTCTTTCATCGTTTCGATGTCTTGTTCTCGCCACAATAACCGCAGTTGTGTGTGCGCAATTACGCATACAAACCGTTTACACCTCCCTTTGAGATGTGTTAAATATAAAATTTTAGTAGTGTACATATATATTAAGTCATTTACGAGCATATCATGTAATATACAGTATACAGTTTGTTCTAATACTTCCAGAGCAGACTGAAGTACAACTTCAGACCACAGAGCATAGATCCCATTTACAAGTTGCGCATCAATTGATCAGACAGTGATGTCTGCACACGCATTCCAATAATGACACTTCACATAATCTCAGGTTTCTTATTGACTGCTTAATGACTTCTTACTCTCCACAAATGAGACCCAGTGAATGAGTGTGTGCACACCTGCATCCCTCTTAACCAATAGACAAACGCATGCATGGTGAAGATGAAAGAGGGGATTGGTGAAGCATAACCAAGATCTGACCTGCAGGATGAATCAATGAAGCTTGATTGAAGAAAAAGGCTATCGATTTCCTAAGTCCCCTTCTTGTGAGGCACAATGAGTCAGTGGGTAAAGACTGATAGGGAGGTTGAATGTAAATCTATACCAGTCCTCGACTCTTTCACGACAGAACTCTGCGAAAGGCATCAATTCGAATTCTCAAAGTTTAATGATCTTCATTTGAAGAGACCACTGACACCGAAACTTTTTTCATATATTTCTTCACCTCGGATATGTCAGCGCCCCCATATTTCCCAAGCGCTCAGATTCATCAGAGGTGTGTCCACGTTTCCGAGAGCTTGTGCAATTTGTTCCCGAATATGACAGGGACTTAAATTCCCAGACAGACCTCAGACAGGACATATTTCAATCTGATGAGGTGCTTTCATCACATGGGGAAAAAACAACTCCATGTAAAATGATTGGATGGGAATGAGGGGAGGCCTCCTTGGGTGAAATACAGTTCAAGGGGTTGTGAGCTCAGCCTGGAGTGCAGAACAGTGCAGCAATTATATCTTGGAATGGAGGTAGGCAAATTAGGTTTACCTCTCAGGTTAATCTCTCAGGCACACTACTCAAGGAAGAAAAAAACTTCATTTGTGAACATCTTTCTTGATTATCATTCATTCATTGATTTACTGAACCACTTTATTTTACCAGGGTCGCCGGAAGGCTGGAGCATCTCGTAATTACGACGTACCTACTCATAATTATTTATTAATTCCTACATTTGCCAATCCAACTAGGGTCACAGGTGAGGCTGAAGCCGATCTCATCTGACTCCGGGCGAATCCCGGGGAAACCCTGAAGTCAGCTCACCAGTCCATCACAGGGCTTTTGGGCAATTTGGAACAGCCATTTAGCCTAATGTGCTCTTCTTTGAACTGTAGGAGGAAAACAGAGTACCTGGAGGAAACCCACGTAAACATGGAGAGAACAGGCAAACTCCACTCAGAAATAACTTCGCTGAGCCCGGGACTCAAACCCAGGACATTCGTGCTGGGAGGTATGCATGCTATCTAGTCTGTCACTGTGTTGCCCAAAGTTGACATAGTAAATGCTAAATAAAGATGTTTATTTATAATAGGAGACTTCAGTGGCGGAATTTTTGCTTCCTCAGTCTTCTTAATTTTAGGGGTGTTTCACAAACTATACCATAAACTAGAAAGTCACTTACAGAGGACAGACCTGCACCAAGGACAACAGTCAAGTCTTCTATAATGTGAAACTTCTGCACCCACAACCATTTTATATTACGGGTCACAGTAATCTTTTCTTAGTGTGATATGTTGTCACTGTCATCTTCTTCAATTGAAATTTCCTACTCATTTGAAGATGCATTGTTGAGTGCAGCCTATAGCCAAGACCCCATGCTGTATATTGTAACATTAGCAAAAGTGAAACTACATTTTTGGATCTGACCCATGCTACAGATTCCTCCTTGGGCCCCGCTATACCCTTCCACCAAGTTTCATGGACATTGGTTTGGAAGGTTTTGTGCACTTCTGGTTGCAGACAAACCAACTATAATCTATATGAGGTCCCACAGTAGTATATTGGTTTGGTCTATTCCAAACTGTCCCTAGGCTTGATGCAACGTGGCTGGCAGCCCTCGCGTTTTTACATCCTATAGTCTCTCGTGTGAAAATGTACAGTTCTCACTTTGGGATGTCCCATGAAATGGGCAGACCACTCAGCAGTGCGCAACCTGGGGTCATGCCTCTTTGTCCTTCAATCCCTTTGTTACAATGCCCCTCCAATGTGTCACATGATTTTCACATTCTGTAATGATGTCTCAGAGAGGAGCACCACCACCCTGGGACACCCCACCCACAGAGCTTTACACTGCTTCTATTTAGGACTACGGCTTAAAAATTAATAAATAAAATGAATTCCAAGTAAATGTAATTGATAATGTAACATGTAGAGGTGTTTTATAGCTTATTTATTGAAAAGATCATTTGAATACTCATTACTGATTGGTCAATTACGATATAAAGCTGTCTGTTATTTCTTTATATACAAGACCTGTCCTGATCTCAATGTCGGGGTTTATTTTGCAATAAAGACTTGCTCGCTACACATCATCGCATTAACATACTAATGTCAAGTACTTCTAAGAGTGAGCATGATTTTTTTTACTGCGACAGCTGTAAAGATTTTAAAGAAACTTGAGTTTATATGACAAGTAATTATCTTTCCATTAAGCTAAAAATGCAAAAGCAATTCAAGCCTGTCACACAATAGGAAAGTGATGGCATGTTAAAACAACAGAAGACAGCACCAAATGGTTTACTGCTCATATTTAGCAACAGATGTAACCTTTGAAATACTTAATCAGTCATTCTTTAAACATTGAGCTACAATGGGGGTGGGGGAAAGCATGCATGGTACACCAAAATTACTTTTTTTCATCTGAAACAGAGTGAGATATACTGCCTTAGACCTAAATTAGATGTAAGGAATTAGCTTGATTCTCTCTGAATTACATCCCATCATGCCAGCTAAATCCATACCTATAATGCATACAAGACACGTTAACAAGAAGAACAATGTCCACAGAACAGATTAGGCACTTCACACGAATACTGACCCAGATGTAATTAAATGATAGTCGCCTCGGACACCAAGGGCTTAAATTGCCACTGTCGCTTTATTGACTGTGATGGATCGTTATCTGGAACTCGAAAGGAGGACAAAATTGTCAAGAAAACAGGTTCACATTATATATTATTATCATTAGTGGTAAAATATAAAGACAACACCAAATCACAAAGGGGGAGGTTTTCGAGGTGGTAATTTTATATGGTGTGCTGTGCTGAAAAGTCTTGATTTATGACCATGAAGGTTGACCCCTCGATGAGGACATTGCTAAAAACACATTAATTTTCAAAGGATTATTAATATGCCAGGTTGCATATTGGGTTCTGTTAGCATATTATGATGTGCATGTGTTTGCATATCCATCGAACAAAATTAAGTAATAAAAACACCAAAATGTAATTTGCAACAAGACAACTAGCATGTTAGCTTTCACTGATTAGTTGAGTAACAAAAACAGTCAAATAGTGAATGCGGTAGGTAGGTAGTTAGCACATCTGCCAGTCGTGGGGAGGCTGAAACCCCTCTCAGCTAACACCAGGCAAAGGCGGGATACACCCTGAGCAGCTTGCCTGACCGTCACAGGGCCAACACACACACAACCATTCACAACAAGGGCAATTTGGAACAGCCAATTAGCCTAATCAGCATGTCTTTGGACTGTGGTTGTACACAGAGGAAACCCATGCAGGCATGAGGAGAACATGCAAACTCCATGCAGAAACGTCCGAGTCCAGGACTCGTACCCAGGACTTCCTTGCTGTGAGGCGGTCCTGCTTACCACTGTGCTTGCAGTACGAAAATGCTACAAATTGAAGTAGAAGTAGACACCCAACACTTTGCAATTTTCCTCTGAATGCTTCTGACTATGAAACAAACAAAGCACCATTCCAAGGACACTTGTAACAGGATCGTAATCTTAGGCTAATGCTTATTGAGCTGAACCAGAGTCGGAGTGAGTGGACATACCTGCAGGGATATTAAAGTGCATTTGCTCTCCACCGTAATCCCACCCAGAAAATTCAGTGTGTGACATGGCAGATCATTGAAAAATTATGCCTTCATAGATTTCTTTCTTTCTTTCTTCTGTCTTTCTTGCTGATTAGTCTGATTGAAGACAAAATGGATTTTGTTTAGTTGAAACTTTGAATTTGAGTGCAAAACAGCCACACGAACACACCAATAGACTTTAGACACAGCCAAAAATAGCACATTTTATATATACACCTGTAGGGCGGCACGGTGATGCAGTGGTTAGCACATCCGCCTCACAGCTAGAAGCACTGGGTTTGATTCCCATGCTCGGGCTTTTCTGTGTGGAGTTTGTGTGTTCTCTCCGTGCTTGGGTGGGTTTCTTCTCTGGATACTACAGATTCCTCCCGCAGTCCAAAAACATGCACAGTAGGCTTATTTTCTGTTCCAAATCGCCCCCAGTGAGTGTGAATGGTTGTGTGAGTGTTGGCCCTGTGATGGCCTGGCGAGCTGTCCAGCTGTCCATGAATGAATATATAAATGTATATATGATGGTGGGGTGAAAACTTCATAGGCTGAAAAGTTCATAATAATCCATCTTACCATCAGGATGAGAGCTTCTATACCAAATAGATCCAAGCGTTACAACACCCATGAAAGAAGTTTGTAGGCTGCGTGTAGCAGGGGGGACTTTGTTTTTAAAAAAAACACATTTGGCCAAATTTGACCACTGCATCATTGTCAGCCTATGAACTTTTCAGCCCACACTTGTACGTTAGTAAACAGGAAATGAATGATTAATTTAGTTTGATTAGAACTCAGAAATAGGCAGAAAGCTATCGAGGCCTAGTTGTAATCAACTTATCATGTAATCACTGGAGAGTACGGAATCTTCACCATTTTTACATTCATATCAGCCCACAACTATATCCACTGCTGCCGCAAGGCATATAATTTCCTACCTTGCATTACCGCTCAACCTTTCAGGTGAAATCAAAAATCACCGAAGGCATATATTAGCCATACATTAAAGTCTAGACATGTGGTTATAAAAGTGTAATTTTGGCGACAGCTTTGAGAACTACCCAGCAGTTCATTTTCCTTTATTCCCAAACCCTAAAACGGAAAGGTAAGTGCTAGCGGTCAAACTTGAGCACAAACAGATGGTGTACAGAACGCACCAGGACGCTGATAGTGATGCATATGTGCGCTCTCGACTCACTTACTGGTTACTTTCTCTCTCGTCATCCCTGAAGGAGGGTAAATAGTTCCTAAACAAAACAAATTCCAAGGAGTGCTCAACTCTTCGGTGCATGCTACCATATGGAGCGCGACGTGTAAAGGCTGTTAGCACTGAATATTCCCTTAGACAAGGGCAATCGCTGGACTCCCACCCCAGAGGGGAATTAAAACATCCTTTATTTTGATTTATGTAGGGGTGGCACTCTGGAGTTGAGAAAGAGAAAGAGGGAGGCAGTCAAGGTTAAGCGTGACTTGTGAACAGTTTTTTGGAAAGCGTGAATAAAATGATTGACTGCACATGCTAATAATTCTACTAAATCACCTTTACTTCCTTGTATCATCTCTGTCATGCTGATTAACATGGCTATGCTTAAAATCACAAAGTCATCCTATCTCTTATGTTGTTTATTTGGAGTTCAAACTAAAGTTTTCATTTCTTTTCTAGTACTAGTTTTGCCTGTCTTGTCATTGGCTACCTTAATGTGTTCACC
Organism: Neosilurus hyrtlii; assembly: GCA_028564935.1. Taxonomy (NCBI): domain Eukaryota; kingdom Metazoa; phylum Chordata; class Actinopteri; order Siluriformes; family Plotosidae; genus Neosilurus; species Neosilurus hyrtlii. The sequence goes on along the minus strand of JAOUQZ010000029.1, from coordinate 10,607,435 downwards.
TATTACATGTTAAGCCTTTTTATTTGTCTGTTTAGGTACTCGTGTTCCCATCATCCATGGCCAAGCTTTATCATGCATTCTTTTATCATTCCAAGCCATTTCTTCCCCTGCTTCCTTTTAAAAATCATTGTATTTACGGTACCTCCACCCCCGAGTTATTGTAATCACTTACATGTGAACAAAAACTGTTTGGTGGGGACCTTACACCACCTAAGTCCTAAAGCTGAATTGATTTTGGAAGGTCTAGATCAAAGCTGAAGGTCAGAGCCAGGGCAAAAGGTTTGGGAAATATCGCACTCATACTATCAAAGCAAGTGGCGATAGCCATGCTATTACTGTGGAACTCTAATACGAAACCATATATGGACTTTCAACTGAGTCAGTTACCTTTTTACTAATCTGATCATGTCTGTGTACTATAGAACATAGTCATAAGACAAGCACAAGGGCAATTAAAATCAAGTATCCACATAGGGCCAAGTACCATCTGAACACAAGCCATGTTAAGTAGGAGGGTTCACACATGCATTTAGTTAATTTTACAGGTTTTCACGGCAGATAGGCGGTTTTTGTAGGAAACGTGTAGGAAAATGGGTGCAAATTGCTCCAGGGGCAAATTGTTCCCATTGCTCATGTAAAAGAATCTATAGATTACCATAGATTGCCTCCCTGTTATTTGGCCTACGATTTTATAATTGCCCCTACTAAAAAACACACTGGGATGCACACTTGCATCCTGCCAAAACATAACGAATACATGATTTACATGATCATTAATATTTGGGAAACATACCAAAAATGTACAAGTGATGATCGCTAGTAAGCTATGAACATTTAGACTTTATATCCGGAAGATGATCTTAACCCCTTAACCTTGACCCCTGTCGTTCTTTTGTACTTGTACTTTTGATTAACCATGCCGCAGCTACACACTATTAGACACCTGATGCCAAGCAGGTAGCAAGAGGTGGCTGCAATTAGAATTTAATGAGCATGTCCTGATAACCAAACTGTCTCAGGGTGCGAACAGCCTACTTTAACACCCGACTTTATCAGGAAATGATCAGCCGCTGTAACCTTCCCTGAAATGTGTCACTTCACATGTCTCCAGTATTAACAGCTGACCCTACAGGGATGTGACACCTCCCACTGGGCTTGTAGTTACACGAACAAGCAAATGATGCCTTTCATCCCTGAAAAAAAATGTAGGAAACGTTCTAGAATCTTTTTTTCTCCATCTGATTTCAGTTTCAGTCTTTTAGGTTTTTTGAGACAAAATACTTTATGTCTGGAAAAAAAGGCTTTTATGTGATGTTTGTTTACTCATCCGCCTTGCTTGTAAGCAAGGGTGTCTCCATGTTTGCTCATTTTCTAATGCACCATCAGCGAATCAATGGCCAGGCAAAACCAAAATGGCTGGTTATTCATTCAAGCCTTATAATCATTTTCCCATGTTCAAATATGTGGCCAGGGTGAAACAGTGGCATAGTAGTTAGCACATCCACCCCACAGCAAGAAGGTCCTTGGTTCGAGTTCCAAGCTTGGTGAGGGCACTTCTATGTAGAGCCTGCATGTTCTTTCCGTGAATTGAATGGGTTTCCTCCTGGAGTCCAAAGACATTAGGCGCACATTCACCTTATAGAAAGAAGGTCCTGGCTTGAAGTCTCGGGTTCGGCGAGGGCGTTTCTCCCATAGGTTTCCTCCCACAGTCCAAAGACATGCATATTAGGCTAACTGGCTGTTTCAGATTGGTGTGAAGGTGAGTGTGAATGGTTGTGTGTACAGTGCCCTGCAATGGACTAGCGAGCTATATAGGGTGTACCCCACTTTCACCCAAAGTCAGCTGAGACAGCAACCCTCCTTGTCCAAATTAATGCATGAATGAATGAATAAAATTTGTAGGCGGCATTTAAATACAAGGGTCTGATATGACTCTAAAGGAAGAAAGCGGTTCTACACTGGTGTTTCTTTGTTCCACTTTCAATCTGAGATTGAGGTGTGGGAGAAGAGCTATCGACTGGTTAAAGATGACACACTGAGCAAGAAGGCTGATAAAATCCCAGAGGACCACAGCTACACTTCACTCTCACTGAACACATGACAGAGATGAGATCCTCCAGCTGAGGAAACAAACTGAGAAACTTACAATGATCCAATAGTTTGGGATTCACTTTTATGCTGGCTCAGATTGAAACATTCATTCATTCATATATTCGCTAAACCGCTTGACCCGGCTAGGGTCACAGGAAGGCTGGAGCCTACCTCAGCCAACAGGTAAACCCTGGACAACTCATCAGTCCATTGCAGGTCAGCACACACAAACAACCATTCACACTCACATTCACACTTGAGGCAATTTGGAGCCAATTAACCTAATGTGCATGTCCTTATACTGTTGGAAGAAACCAGAGTACCCAGAGGTAACCCACACAAGCAAGGGAAGAACATGCAAGCTTTACAGAGAAACACCCAGACTTAAACCCAGGACCTTCTTGTTGTGAGGCAGACATGCTAACTACTTAGACAGAAACATTTATTTAATAATTTTTTTTATACAAGATAAGATTCTCAGTAGACTCAGATGGCCACACATCCTGAATAAAGGTGCCCTTTCATGAGTCAACAGCCTATGTGTTTATCTTATATTATCAAAAGGTTTCCCCGCGCAACAATCCCAGCTCATGAGCTTTGCAGATCTTATTCACCTGTTTTACATTTTGTTTTTGTTCTGTATATCTGTTCACAATAACAATACAACATGACCGGAGGAACGATCTTAACTTGGCAACGATGATAACTTGGCAGTGCAACACTGATTTGTAGAAAGCAGAAAAGATACTTTAAGTGCTAAGAAACAGAAGACATACCTTTCCAAGAGAGATAAAACAAGGGTGCAGCATTTCTCTCTGTCTCTCGCTGTCTATTTTTCACTGTTTACATCATCCATGTCTGTGTTGATGGTCGCCATCTTGTTTTGATGACAGCACTTGTCAACTTTGGCCTCTAGATGGCATGTGTGCTATGTTTAAGTTCTCCAAGTCATCACACCTGGTGCATGGGTCATTAAAACCAGTACCCATATAGGGCCTATTTGCTACTTTATGCATACTCTGCTGAGTGCCCCTCTAGTTCTTTTTTTTTTTTTACCTTAGCCGAGAAATCTACAGTAGGTTTAGATTAAACAGTAGATGCTCATCAGTGTCCTGCAGTGTCATGTTGGGCATCAAGTACAGAAAAGCATGTCCAAGGTGTTGCCAGAAGATCTGCGAAAGAGGCAGGAGAAAGTTGCAAATCAACAAGTCAATCGAGTTGTTTTGATTTTCGCTGGTGGTGTAAATACTTTTTGAATAGACTGCACATTGTAAAAGTGTCCACTTTTCCTGCTTTATATTTCTACACTGCACAACTCTGCACACAGTATGAGTCATTCTCAAGTTTCTCATCCTAAAGTGTCATTTTTTTTATGCATCATTCATCCAGTCAACTAACGTCACACCCCACCCCCTGGGAAAAAAAATTGTATTTTGTTCTGAAGTCAAAAGTTTTGGACATGTTATTTTCTCTGATGAATAATAAATTTCTTGTCAAGGGAGTTCCATAAAAAATATCTTTAAAAAAGCAGCAACCCGAAGAAATAATAATATTAAAAAAAGGCGCCTACACATTTATCAGAAAATCCAAATGCTATGAATATGGAAATTGGAAAAGCTCCCAACTCTTTCACCCTCTTCCCCTGGTAAACTGCTGTATTAACAGAAAGTATTTGCATATTTGCATATTGCCTGTCACATGTTCATTACTAACTCAGAATTTCCGAAAAGGCACTCAAATCTTTTTTAAGCATTTCGGTTAACTGCTTTATTGTACAACTCTTCATCAATTCGCGCACATTTATTGTTTATTTGTTTACATTGTTTAATTATCTGAGCCCTAAGAGTTTCTTTCTTTCTTTTTTAACACACAAACCAGTTACACTGCGATTCAGAGAATTTTACAGCACATTTTAACAATGAGCTGCGCCCTAATTATAAGAAGATAATTATCAGCAAGGTGCTTCAAAATTGACTCTTTTTTAATTGAGTTTTTTTACCCCCTCATACGATGGCACCTCATGTCATTGAAGTCAATGACGTCATGTCATTTTCTGAACCGAGTTCTCCTTTATTAGGGGCATGGGGAGGCTGAAGACCACCCCAGCCAACTCTCGGCAAAGGCATGATACGCCCTGACCATCACAGGGCCAACTCCACACAGAAATGCCCAAGCCTGGGACTCAAATCCAGGACCTTCTTGCTGTGAGGCAGACGTGCTAACCACTATGCCACCCTTGAGAAAAACAATTTCATTAAATGATACATAGTATACTACACTGTGATATAGGCTAATAACTCCACATGGATATAGGCTCTGGCCTCCCTGCGACCCTAGTGGGATTAAGCGGCTTGGCAAATGAGAGCAAGAGAGAGAGAGAGAGAGAGAGACAGAGATAGAGAGTTTTTCTCAAATCTGGTGAAAGGGAATTCTTGTTTTTCAGCAAAACCCCTCTTATAAGCAATTAGATGTATTTTTTCCCCTGAGTAAGCTATTATAGGAATGATAACATATTAAATTACGTGCATTTATATACTGTAAACGTTGCAGGTTTAGAAAACTAATCAATACTACTAATCAATAGAACTTAACACTGCTGTGGTCTAAACCTTTTTATCATTTTAAACTAACAATTAATCATTCCCTAAAGTATGGTGCTAAATTTTTAGATATAAGTCAAATAAATAAATAATAGATAAATAAGTAACTAAATATATGGCGCTATTTATAATAGGTAATAATGAAGGTACCATTAAAAAGCTACAATAATATTATTGGCAGTCATTAGGTAATATTTTGAGAGCCTGACTCCTAAAAGTCTTATTGCAGGCGGGGAAAAATGGTATTATACATATACACATAATAATAAAGAATATAACAATGACCATAATTCTACATATAAAAATGTGGCAATTAGAAAGTCTGATAAATTGGACAGCCTGTTGTCTTATACCCAAATACTTGATTAACTCAGTAATATGTTTTTTTCTTGTTTTTCTTCTTTTTTTAATACGAGAAGAGTGCAAAAAAAGTACATATTACAGCAAACACTTTCCAAAACTCTAGCATTCCTTGTTGCTGAGGTTGTGTCAGCAACTGTACACTTCCATATGTCTTTAGTATGTATTGTTTACCTCAAAAAATACTAGAGTACCTTTAAAAGTTCACTTTGAAAATATAAAAATTCAATTATTGCTAATGTCCCCTAAATCTCTTGCAAAGGTACCTAATATTTACTTTTCAGGTGTACAATACATATTAAAGGTTCGAAATTTGTAAGTGTACAGCAAATATCTCTGATAATCATTAAAGCAATTTGGCTCTAAATCTTAAATGGGTCTTGTTGTGAAATTGTAAGCTTAGCATGGCAGAGCTGTAATGAGGGCCAAGCTTGTTGTATTTAAGACAAGTCTAAGACCTAGACTGGTAGAGACAGAGTCAAGACTGAATTAAGAAAGTTAGAGTCCAAGTCGAGACCAAGTCCAAAGATGTTCGAGTTTAAATTACAATCAAATCCAAAGAGACTGGAGATCAAGTCAAGATTAAATCGAAAATGGTTTGAGTTCAACTCAAGACCGAACCGAAAGAGGTTTGAGTTTAATTGGAGGTCAAATCCAAAGAGATTGAAGTTCAACTCAAGGTCAAATCCAAAGAAATTAGAGTTCAAGTCAAGACAGAATTCAAAGAGGTTGGAGCCCAAATTAAAACTAAGCTCAAAGAGTTTTGTGTTTAAGTCTTAATCAAACCCAACAAGCCTGGAGGTCAGTGGCTCAGTGGTTAGGGCTGATCAGAAGGTCGGTGGTTCAAGCCAGAGTACAACCAAGTTGCTTCTGTTGGCCCTTGAGCAAAGCCCTTAAGCCTCTGGATAAGGGGGTCTGCCAAATCCCATAAAAGTAAATGGAGTTTAGGTCAAGACCGAATCCAAAGAGGTTCAAGTCAAGATCAAATCCACAGAAACTTGGACTTCAAAAAGAGATCAAATTGTAAATGGTTCCAGTTCAATTCTAGCCAAATGAGTTTTGGCAGGAATGTAACTGGTAACAAGGTGGTCAATGTCCATTCCCATTGATGTTCTAGATGTACTTTCAAATAATTAAACCAGTGCCTGATTTTTGAACAAGCTCCCTTAATCAATTATTTTCTTTTAAAGAAACTTAAAAGAGAAAGAATAACAACATATATATATATATATATATATATATATATATATATATATATATATCTATA
>JAOUQZ010000029.1:10589280-10601017 GCA_028564935.1 Neosilurus hyrtlii | reverse complement strand
ATATATATATATATATATATATATATATATATATATATATATATATATATATATATATATATATATATATTTCTAAAGGCAACTGGACTCATTCAACATCAACTAGGATATTCGGTGAGACTAATGACAAATGCTAAGTGCAAACATTACCAGGCCTGAGACCATAGAAAAACATCCCAAGTCTTGAGTTCGAGACAGACACGGCTACTATAGCCGTGCAGCATCTAAAGTCTGCCTGCACCCAGCATTATACCTTGGGAAACACATGTGCCACTGACATACTCCTAGCTCTGGTGATGAGAAACAATCATTCATAGTTATTATTAGGATGCAGACAGTCACCAAAGCAAGATCAAATCATTAACTTTCCTTTTGTTCTTTCCAGAAGCGTACATCAGGAAGTGCTTTACTCCTGGAACATTCAGTGACTGATGGTATATAAACGATCCTCAATAATGGACTTTTCCTGTTTAGCATTCTTTTTTTATGTCAGCGAGCTAATGAGGCTAGTCAGTGGCTATCTTATGAATTATGTAATTAAATGAAGCACACCGCCTGTAGTTAGTACACTGTTTAAATTATTGCTCCATATTGCAATTTTCAATTCCCTGCACTATTTAATAGAGTGCTGAAAACTTAATTAAACCCAAAGATTTATTTGAGGGAGCATTCATGTGCATGTAAAAAAATCTTTGTTGGCTCTTATTACTTAGGCGTCAGACTGGGGATCTAGGGTGCAGTGCTGACGGTGCTCAAAGACACAAGTTAGAGATGAGTATACAGAGTCTCTAAATAATCGCACAGTGTGGTGCTATCTAATATAGAGTAATACAGACAATAACTACAGCAGATCAGTTATTAATGTTTCAGTGTTTCAATGTACATTTTCCGGTTGCTCATACGGAGACATTGTGTGTGAGGTGAAGCCTATTTTACATTTTTGGATGAAGTCTCCTGTGTCAGGTAAAGGTGTAATGCTACATTTTTATTTGTCAATTGAAAGAAAATGCTGAAACTGGTTAAAGAACAACTATTTATGATTTAGCTGCTATAACATAAGTGATAACAGGATTTTAAACATAACTATAGGTGGATTTGTGTCTATTTTTAAGTTCTTCTTTATTGAGTAAAAAAAAAAATCACAATTATTGGCAAACTGCTAAATCAAGACAGATAATCAACTTTGGTTTATTTATTAGTTTACTATACTTAACAGCACAAGCAATTATGCCTTATTCCTTATATTGTATTGCCAAGCTACTTAATCTTAGCCAACACTGGACGAAGGAAGGGTAGACCCTGAACAGTTCACCCAATCATTGCAGCGCCAACACACACACACAACCGTTCACACTCACAACTAGGGGCAAACCAATTAGCTTAATGTGCATGTCTCAGGACTGTCGGAAGTGACCAGAGTACACAGAGGAAACCCATGCAAACACAGGGAAAATGTACAAACTGTGAGGCAGAAGTACAACCACTGTGTCACCGTGCCACCTTTATATTTGGACAAAAGCAATCTTATATCCATCCATCCAATCCTACTAGGGTTGCGGGGAGGCTGGAGTCTATCTCAGATAACACTAGGCAAATTCTGGGAACCCCCTGGACAGTTTGCCAGTCCATCACACATGCAGTCTCATATTTCAAAATTGATACTTTGTAAGGTGGCTCGCAGAAAGGATTTATGAAAATAGAAAAATGTTGATCTGTGAAACTGACTAGCTACGACATGTCCTGGAAAGTTGTGTATTGACAAGCATGCCATCAGCAAGCAATAACCCGACAAGCTGGATTCTCCAGCTGTGATATTTAATCTGTCATAAAGGCATTTGTAATGATGCAGAGACTCAACAACTGCATGAGGTTATTAAAACGTCTCATCCGTGCTCAGCTTCCAGCACAATGACCTGGCAAACCATGTTTTGACTGCAACAAGAAGTCATAGACCTTGTCTTTGAATTTTTTTTTCCCTTGAAAGGGAGAAGAGATTATAGTACAATAAAGGCCCCAAAAACACGCTACAACAACCAACTGCATTAAGCGTTAAGGACCAATGCGTCCAATTTAAAGATTTTCAGTTCACAAAAGCTATAAGTTTGTCCAAAGAAGAGCTCAGTCATACTCTGCTTCTGCGTCTCAACTAATAATTAATTGAACCTGATCAAAAACGACAAAACACTGCCTGCTCAGAACTATAAAGATACTGTGATTAATCCTGCTGTAGGAGGATTTTTGTGGAGGAAAAATAACTGACTGATAAAACCTTGTTTAATGCATGATAATGAACATCTAAGCTCTCTGCAAACACAATAAAATCTGCTTTTTCTTACAGCAAGAAACTGCACCATTTCTATCCAGTCCATCTTAGGTCTAAGTCTTGCACAGTACTTAAGATGGACTCTACGGTATATACATCGATCAGCTATAACATTAAAAACATGACATATGAGTACTGACAGCTGTAATAAACACCATTGATTATCTCTTTACAGAGACACCTGTCATGGCAAGAAAGGGAAACGTCTGTTCTTAAAGTTGATGTGTTGGAAGCAGGAAAAATGAGCAACGTGAGGATATGAGTGATTTAATAAGTGTTACATTGTGATAAATCTTTTTATCTTCAAAGCGGCAGGTGTTGTGGAGCGTTCCTGGTATGTTGTCATAAGTGGCTACCAAATATGGTCCACAAAAAGATAACAAGTTAAATTGCAAGAGTGTCATGGGTGCCCAAGGCTCATTGTGGGGAGCAGAGGCTAGCATGTCTGGTGTGATCCTACAGATTGAGTAAGCTACTGTAGCACAAGCTGGTCATGATAGAAAGATGTCAGCAGCATCACATCACAGTGCATTTTAGCTTGCTAAGTACAGGGCTGCTCGGTGTACTGTGATTGGCTTATTGGCGTGTCTCAATTGACACTCAAACTCAAACGTTTTTATAAGTTGACATGATCCCGGATCAGTGCCTATAAAGCTAGGTTGGCATCACTCACTCACTCGTTTGCTGAACCACTTAATCCTACTTTTAGGGACCCTTAATCCTTAATCCTACTTTTTTGGATCTCAGCCAACTTTGGGCAAAGGTGAGGTACACCCTGAACGCAGGACAACACACACAAAACCATTCACACTCATACCTAGGGGCAATATGGAGCAGCCAGTTAGCTGAATGTGCAGGTCTTTTGACTGTGGGAGGAAACCGGAGTACCTGGAGAAAACCCTAGCAGGCATGGAAACATGCAAACTCCACACAGAAATGCCCAACCTCAGTACTCAAACCCAGGACCTTCTTGCTGTGAGGCAGATGTGCTAACCACGACACCACCATGCTCTGGCTGGTGTCTCTAAGTGAAATGTATTGTTCCCTGCCAGTCAGGCATTGCAAAAGTGGTACTTGAAATTGGTAGGTATACTTTATTAAACAACCTGCATCTAAATTCATAACCAAAGCATATCAGTGACTTTATATATAAGTGAGAAAGAACTGGGAAGTGTAAACTCTTGCATGGACCTGACATCAGGGTGGTTGGCTTCAAACGTGGCAGTCGATGCACTCATCCAAGAAGAAGCCCTTAATTACCACTCACCATTTCCTCCACTTACTTTAATCCCCTTTCTTTTTATGAAACCAAAACGAGCATATAGCGTGACTTTAATGAGATGAAGGCTTTCACCAAAAAAAAAAAAAAAAAAAAGGGGGGGGGGGGGGGGTGGGAAGAAAAAAAAGGCCCATTTGCCACTTAATGAACCCTGGAGCCCTTACAGACAGCAGGGTGGATAAGTGTGGAGAGCCGCTTGATACTACAGTTCTTCACTTTGAATTTCAGCACTGGAAATGATATAATGAAAAAAGGTGTGCTGGAGTCATTAGACAACTGTAGGAAGGCTATCTGCTGATCCACAGAGAGGAGGTGGATGGATATTTAGATATTCCATTGAGTAAGATCAAGAGGTTATTCATATTAGAGGACTGGTTCATCCATAAGGTCTATTTTGTAGGATTCTGTTCATTCTTACATAAGTATGGACGAAATGGACAAGCGTCACTGTTATATGTACTCAATGCATGCTTCAATATGATTGGCGAAATCAGTAAAAGGGTTAAAAAAAAAAGGATGTACATGTCAAAATACATGTAGGCAGTTAAAAAAATGGCTATCCAGCCATCCATCCATCCATTACCTATACCGTTATCTATTAGGGTCATGGTCGAAGCTAGAGCCAGTGGGGTTGCCTTAAGAGGTCCCCAGTCTATTGCCGAGCTGATACAAAAGAGTCACAAAGAACCATTCACACTCACATTCAATCCACTGGGTCATTTAGAGTCACTAGTTCATGTTCAAATGCACAAATGCTCATGGTGCTGGACCGAAAGAAGAAACCTGAGCACCCTGAGGAAACCTGAGCAAGCACAGGGAGAACATACAAACTCCGAACCGAAACGCCCTTAACGTAAATCGAGCTATCCTCTTGTCTGACTCTCAAAGTGCACCGTTTGCACAAATTTTTCGGAGACTGTTGAGTACTTGGTCATTGATGCATATGATACAAGGCAGATCCTCAAGTGTTACTTCCAACAATTGAATTGCTACACATTTCTAGAATTATGCAAAGTAAAACGAGACTCTTTTTCGCTCTCATCACACCCATGTAAAGACTGGCCAATAATAGCATTCATAAGCTCAAGATCATTTGCAGTATTTTGTGCAGCGGATACAATGCGAATTGTTAAGGATGAGTGAAAAAAACGTCAATACAGAGACACACAGAGTGGCCTGGATGGTGAAAAGTGACAGAATATACACCAGTCACGTCCACTGCATAATCAAACCATTCTGTGCAGAGAAGCAATTTAATGGATGAATGAATCTTAACCTGAGGTTTTTATTTTTCATCACGTGCAGCACAGTGAAGGAAAATGCCTTGCCTTGATTTCTGTAGCAGGAGGAAAGCTGGAGGATGGATTTTTGGTAGTTCGCATGGGAATAAAACAATAAACACGATAGAAAGCTCCTCTATGAGAGGTTCTTGTAGTTATTGTTTTACTTGTGTAAGTGTGCCCTTGGTGTCCAGCTGTGAGGAAACTTCAGGGCTTTTCATTAGAAACACGGCAGTGAGGAAAAGCTTTTCTTGTGGCAGGTGTGGATTCCCTCGGCGGCCTCTAAGTCATCCTGAAACCTGCGATAATTATGGGATGTGTTCCAAATGCCAAAGTTTTCCATCATGTTTCATATGAACGTGCTGTTTAATTGTTGATTTTGGTTGATTAGATAATGTTGATCAGCGATAGTCTGGCAAGCTGTCCAAGGTGTACTCTGCCCTCACCCGGAGTTGGCTAAGATGGGCGCCAGCCTCGCCACGGCCCTAATTAGGCTTACCCTCTGGGTACTCCGGTTTCCTTCCACAGTACAAAGACATGCACATTAGGCTAATTGGCTGTTCCAAATTGCCCTTAGGTGTAAGTATGAATGGTTAGTGTGTGTTGCCCTGTGTAGTACCCTGCCTTTGCACGAAGTCAGCTGAGAAAGGCTCTCGTCTCCCCACATCCCCAACCCTAGTAGGATTAATCTATTCAGTAATGCAATGAATGAATGAATGAACTTTTCCAGGACTATGTCTGGAATGAGTGACAACATGTAGCCTATTTAGTAGCCTAAACATGTTATAGACAATGTCAATAATTTATTACTTTAAGCAATCAGTCAAAATCACACGGTGTTATATAGGAATAAACACTTTTGTCCAACCGCGCAGGAGCACAAGTATCAAGCTACAGTGTGTCAAGAGCCTTCTGTCATATAGATACCTACCTAAAGAGCTAGCTAGCATACATGACTACCATAAATATTTGCCGTCTAGCCAACATGTTGATAAATACAATCAAAGGATACATTTGAAATGTAGTTATCATACCTGCTAGTCCTCATATTTGAAACCTGAGTAAGATGGCCAGAGAATTAGCTCACTGTTTGTAAGAGTGGTAAAAAGAATTCTAGCCTAATTGTGTTATAATCTAACATGATATTTAACATTTATTTTTACATTCATTGCTGTTAAAGGATAGTTTAAATCTCATGGGTATATAAAATCTTTTATATATGAATAGCAGAAATTTTAGGCTTTAGTGTACATGAATCATGCTAGGTTAGGATAGTTAAGACTTAAGCGTATATGAATAGGGCTACATTATACACTAGTTTAAGCTTGTTTAGGTTGTAGTGCATAGATAGTGCATAGGGTCCATATCTGTGTTCCCCAGTACCTATGTTCCCCACGAAGCCTAACCCTAACCCTAATAGCATCCTAAAAATCCTAATTAGGGTCGCGGGGAGTCAGGCACCTATCTCAGCCAACTCTAGGTGACGGCGTGGTACACCTTGGACAGCTCGCCAGGCCATTGCAGGGCCAACACTCACACAACCATTCCATTCACACTCTCAACTAGGGGCGATTTGAAACAGCCAATTAGCCTACAGTAGATGTTTTTGGACTGTGGGAAGAAACCCATGCAAGCACGGGGAGAACATGCAAACTCCACACAGAAATGCCCGAGCTGGGAATCAAACCCAGGCCTTCTTGCTGTGAGGCGGATATGCCACCGTGCCGCCATGTTTGATTTTGTTTCATCATACTTCTTTTATAATATGGATACACTTTTTGTAGCTTACTTCTATAAAATACACAATACAATGGAAGATCCATTAACTTAATAAGGACTGGGGAACACAGGGCACATAGGTAGTGCAACAGTAGTGTAACGGTAGTGTAACAGTAATGTAACAGTAGTGTAACGGTAGTGTAACAGTAATGTAACAGTAGTGTAACAGTAATGTAACAGTAGTGTAACAGTAGTGCTAGTTTAAGGCTTTAGTTGCTTATGAAAATGCTAGTTTAAGATTGTTTAGGCTTTAGTTTACAAGGATCGTGCTATTTAAGCTAGTTTAGGGTTGAGTGCATAGAAATCATGCCACTTTAATCTGGTTCAGGTTTTGGTGTATTGAAATCATGCTAGGTTAAGATAAGGTTAATACAATATTCCCAATTTAAGGCGTTTGTGCTTATAGTAAGTGCTTGTTTACAGTTGTTTAAGCTTTAGTACACTCATATTAGTTTAAGGCTTCAGCGGTTAACTACTTTTATGTTGTAGTGTTTATGAGTTATACTCGTTTTAAATAACTTAACCTAGCATGATTCATAATAGATCAGCATGTTAATTTAAACAGTTCAGTAAACACGAATCAAAGCTTAGGATAGATTAAGGTTTTAGTGTCAATGTATCATGCTAGTTTAAGGCTGTAGTGTAAATGACACACTAGTTTGAAGTAGTTAAACAATTTAGTCTGTGTGAGAAGTGCTATTTAAGGCTTTAGTGTAAAGCTAGTTTAAAGCTTTAATGTATATAAATCATGATTGTGTAAACTAATTTTTTTTGCGCAAATTTATACAATTATGTTTGAATCCCAGGGAAAACTATTGTCGTGTGTGCTACTTCTTTCCTCTAGCACTGAGAAACCTTAATATTAAAATGAACAATGAAATCAATGGAAAATCCCCAAAAGTAAATGGAATAGAAAAAAATAGGAGACGCACAATATTACGATGCAGATAAAATTCTGTGAATGTTTGGTTTAAATAAGTTAAGTGATTGAGCAGCAGTTGAGAATTAGAAGTAAGTGTGACAACGACAGACAACGACGAAAGATGACACAGCATCTTCACTGGCGTGCGGCACAATAAATCATGCAAGTTTAGGGCTTTACTTTACATGAATTATTTCCTAGTATATAAATATTGATCAGAAAATCCTTTAAAGTGAATCATTTTATGAATGATTACTAAGCAAATGATGGTTTATTATCTCTGCTCTCACCTCTGATGTCTACAGCTAGATAAATAAATAGGGTGTCTACATTAGACTATTCAAATAAAGTGAGAAGGAGTTGTGTCTATTGATAGGCTAGTGCCTTAGAAACACCTAGCCGTAGGATTCGGGTATTAGTGATGAACATAGTCAACATTTATGGTTCTGGGTCAAACTTTTGATCAGTTTTGCTTACTGGGTCTATGTTTAGTATGAAGATTAATATAACACATTGCAAATGTAGGACATAGACGACTATTAGTCCGTGTGGATTGCGGAATTTCCTGTGTGTGGGAGAGGTTTATGAGCTTTGAAATCAAACTCAAAAGTAGTAAAGAAAGAGACTGGATGGTTACGCAAGGGCTGGGGAGGGGGGTTAGCACCACACAATAACATCCCTAAACACTAAAGTCCTATGAATAACATGGAAGAAAGCTACCATATCACAACCTTTCCATCCATCTCTCCAAACAGCTCCGGGATCCTACCTAAATGAAGCATAAATCATTGTTATGGCCAAATACTGTGCTGCGGCACACAGTTTGAATGCTGATTGTAAATATCTGCACTGAGATGTACACAGGGACCTTTCTGGACTGAGAATTGAGTCAGTGATGAGAGAAGAAATGTGCTAATGCACCAAATGTGTACAAAAATGCATTTATTTTGCTTCTACACAGGATTATCAGGTGCACATATGTTCTGGTATTCAATTCTATATGCCAAATTGTTTGCTTTACCTTGAAACCATAAATGATGTATGTGGTTCATCTTCATTTGTTTTGCTTGAATATGAGGGTGGGGAAACTAATCGACTGCGTCAGCCTACCTTATTTTTTATTTTTATTTTATTTTATTTTATTTGTGGTTTAAAGCTCATGTGCAGAATGCACCAAAGATTGTTCTGTGGAAAATTACTGCTCTCTTGTGGAGAAACAAAGCAGATCCTTCATCACCGAACCATTATCTTAAAAATACTTTTAAGTATTTCTAATGTATTTCCTGATGCAATAATTGTTAAAACACACACGAACACATTTGATAATGTTTTTCTCTCAAAAATAAATTGATCATTTTAAAAATCTCATGTCAATAAATAATTGTTTTAATTAATAAACTAAAAGTTAAAAAAAACATATAATTTGAAAATAATACATGTAAGAAAAAAAAACCCAAATAGTTCAAAAGAGTTACATGTAAAAAATCATTGGAAATCACCATTAGTAAAAAAAAATATATATATATATTTATAAAATAAAAATAAATGAGTAAAACTAACAAATCATTATAAATGTTACATGTGAAAATTCACTGCCTGAACAAAAACGTCACACACACTAATATGTTGTTGGAGAGCCTTTAGCACTGATTACATTATTATGGCATTGTGCCCAGACTTGGGTGCATTTTTTGCCAACATTTTAAATTAACAGAAAAAAATGAGCCACTCCATGAAGTCCATGGACTCTTTGGTGCAAGTTCTTGAGTGAAAATGATTCTTCGTGCTCCCAAACCACTTTTGTACTATCTGAGCCCCAATTTTATATCAGTTCCATCAGGGAAGTAAAAAGTTCATTGATGGGATAACCTGGTCGTTCAGAACACTCAGCTCACTTCATTTTATTGAAACATAATGTTGCTGAGCCTCAACCCGACCAGCTGAAACAATACAATGGTGATTACGTGCTGTCATTAAAATTAACAGCGGTTCAACAAAAATATTTTTAGGCTGGGTAGTATATACTGTACGCAAATTTTGGCAAGTTAAAAAATAATCTGATAAAAAAATTATTAAAAATTTTAAGTTGAAAAAAATTTTTCATGTAAAAAAATATGGATTGTTAGTAAAATCATCCTATACTGTAAAATAGTGTAGTTGTAATTTTATCAGACTGGATATGAACCTGTAGGCTACATGCATAAACTGGTTTGTAAACATATTTACTGAATATAAGGTGCGTTTTCACTGTGCATGGTACCAGTATTATTTTAGTATTGGCCCTTGAAGCAACTCAACCCAATCCACAAACAAATACATTCAATTATAATTTATGAGAGTGCACAGTTCATCTGACCTTAACCACTCATGTCATTCATAAAACTCATGAATTTAAAACAGATCCAGGTTGAAGGACTCAAGTCCTTCTTAAATTCTAAGCAGTAGTACTTTTTCAATTCTCAGCTTGCGGCTTAATTTTTAATGCCCCACATTCAATCCTACCTTAAATATTTTTCTCTTTGGTTATCTGAACGGATGACACACCCCCACCCGCCTCAAGGCATAAATTGATAAATAGATTTAATTACAGTCAACATGGTTTACTTTTCATTCATGAAAGAATCAAATCAGTAAGAATAAGTAAATAAATACTGAAGACACTGAACCAATTTCTGCCATTTAGTAGGTCTTTGCTTCCAAATCGTAAGAAAAAACACCTGAAATTTAAATAAGGATTCAATCTCACTCTGCATTTTGTACAGGCAGCAATCCTCAAGTTCTCCATCTCTCTCTCTCTCTTATCTTTTTTTTATCACAGGCCTGCCTTTGTCCACAGTAGTTAATTCTCTGTATCTGTATATCACATGTCAGCACTATCCCTACATCAGAACCTTGCATTTTCTCGCCTTAGCTGCCATTTAATCAATTTCCCAGGCTTTTCATTCGCTCCCTTTCCTTCTCCAGTCATTAAGCAGCTCTCCTGTGCCACTACTTCAGCACACTCTTATCTTTCCTTCTCGCTTCCCCCATTTTCATTGTTTTTTTGCTCGCACCATGAGCGCCCCTGAGGTATCCATTATCGAGAAGTCTCTCAAGAGGTAAACCATCCTGCACCACTCAAATGTTCTTTCCTCCTGCCCACAAGCCCGGAAACTTCAGCCTCCAATTACTCATGCGCCACTGGCCAAGTGTTTGGCAAATAACTCATGGAGTCTTCAATAAAAAAACAACAACAACAACAACAACAACAATAACACTGTTGCTGCAGCCAAATTATGCAAACAAACTTTTATACTTAGAGTACATTTATTAATTTGGTAGATGTTTTTTTTCCAGAGGTAGAGAAATTTGAATCCAGATGTTTTTGACACAAAGGGTTAAGACTTCCTAAAACTAAGGCACGTCTCACACGTGATTCTGACCTCAAGCTCAAGCTCTCTTTTCTTCTTTCTAATATACTGAAGTAGTGAAGGATGGTGGCGCAATGGTTTGCATGTCTGCTATACAGCAAGAAGGTCCTGGGTTCAAGTCCTGGCAGTCCTGTGTGAAGATTGCATGTTCTCCCTGTGCTTGTACGGGTTTCCGCCGCATACTCCAGTTTCCTCCTACAGTCCAAAAACATGCACAGGCTAATTGGCTGTTCCAAATTGCCCCAGGTGTGAAAGTGTGTGTGTATGCAGGCCCTGTGATGGGCTGGTGGGCAGTTCAGAGTATACACTGCCTTTTCCCAGATGCGGCTGAGATAGGCTCCAGCCTCCCCATGACTCTAATAGTATTACATGATGAGGGTTAATTCTCCCCATATAAACTGCCACATAATGTTGCTGAGCCTCGACCTGACCAACTGAAGCAATACAATGTCATGGAGATTATGCGCTGTACTCAAGGTTAAAGGCAGTCCAACAAAATATTAAAGTGTGTGACTTTTTTTTTTGGCCAGGCAGTGTATATTAAAACTGAACTTGCAGCTTGGGGGCCCCCCTAGTGGTTATGGGGGCCCTGTGCCTTTGCGTAGTCTGCATATAGCAAGAAACAGTTCTGGCTTCAGGACATGTCCTCTCAGTCTGCTAACTGTCCGTTCTTTGTGTGTGTGTGTGTGTGTGTGTGTGTGTGTGTGTGTGTGTGTGTGTGTGTGTGTGTGTGTGTGTGTGTGT
>JAOUQZ010000029.1:10561754-10579962 GCA_028564935.1 Neosilurus hyrtlii | reverse complement strand
ACACACACACACACACACACACACACACACACACACACATATATATATATATATATATATAATTTATGCTTGGCAGAGGTTTGCACTCTCTGACCACATCATACTGATGTAGTGCATATTTCCCATCCCATTTTATCCCTACACCAACACCCAGGTCATTCCTATTATGCAACACCCACCAATCAGGCCACACGCATGGTTCCTACAAGATACATAAAGCCAGTTATCCTTTTTTCTAAACATTTTTAAACTGAGAACAGTGTTGCATATATTTATTAACTGTTGTATTATCTCCTGGATTAAAATGTACCACCGTAAACTTTACATCCTCCGACACACTGAAGAAGACGGCTGGAATTTCCAGATTTGTCAGGTGTTCTACTGATTTTTTGTAGAACAGGTCAAATCTGAAAATCTAGGCTACTATTTAACACCAAATCCATTACAACGAGCTGTTTGGAAAATCACAAACCACTACCAAGGAAAAATTCTAACTATATGTAAGAAAAATCTCCCCAATTATAAAATAAACTGGTATATCATTGAAGACTGGTGGATAAACTAAGATATTGCAGTCTGAGACATGTCTGACCCAGGTGGTCATTATTCAGCCAAACGTCCCAGCATGCTGGGGTCACCTCCATAGGGCCATACCCATAATTTCAAGGTGTATGGACTGCTGTGCCACAGTGACCTGTTAATCTGGGACAACAGGTCTGGTCTGATGGGTAATGGGCACAGATGGCCCATAAGTAATGTCAACAACAGATGGAACCGTGGTCTGTTCAGTACAGAACAGTTCAGAACAGTGACACAGGCTGCTAAGTGCTCTGTAGTATCATCCAGAACAGTCACAAGCATATTGTGTGTTTACGTGGGATTGGAAGCATCCCCTGTTTGTTTAGCGTTAGTAAACACCTCCACACACTTTTTATTTCTTTACCAACAGAAATACTGGGTACTGGGAACTGTACATAAATGGTTTGTAATCAAGTTATGCGCGTCAAGATAAATAGTAAATCCCCAGGTTTAATTATTCAAAACCTCTAACAGGTAATTATGCTCCAATCTGACATGGAATGAGCACTTTGAAGAGGAAGGCACAGGTTCCATGCTGCATTCAAACACACGTCCATGTTTTAGCTTCAAACCAGTAGTATAGGCTGATATAGTGGCTGATATAGTGGCTGTCCCATAAACCAAAGCTCAGCAGCTCGTGCTGGAATACACAACTAATTCAACCGGACCCACTGGACTCAAGACAATCAAACGGAGATTACATGTAAACTTTACAGAGATAAAAAAGGACAAAAAGTCTTTAAAGAAAGCACTTGGATTTGTTTTATTTACATTTTAAGGCCAGGTTCAATACCATACATCACACATAGCCAGTGCAGGGTCATGTGAAAATTTATATCAGAAAGTTTTCTATGAGACCGTGCATTCTTTTCGGCCAGCCGAAACCGAAAACAAACGAAAAAAAAGTTGCACTATTTCATAGCTACTTCGCTTACATGTGAGTCAGCCCTTAAAAAGAAAAAAGCTCTAAAGGGCACAGAGCGTGTAAAGCGAATAATTTAATGTAAAATGTAATGTGATGTAAATGTAGTACATCACAATACCCCAAAACGAAATAAAAAATAAAACAAATTTATGTGACCTGCGAGCGCTTTCAAAGTATATGAGTATCGTGCATTCTTCAAAAACAACCATTACCGTGGAACATAATTCATCGTCCATCCACTAGGTGGTGGCAAACCTAGTTCAAGTGGCTCAAGAAATACTGCAAGCTGGTATGTTACTGTCAAGCACTGTAAAAACTAATCATTTTGCCATACAGGGGTCATGGTTGCCCTTTTTGACTAGATTATCCAGTTCTTAATGACCTCAGAGTTTAGGCATGGGGCCCTCTCGTCCTTCTCAGATTGAGGGATAAGATGCGTTTTTGCATTTTTTAAACTACCTAAGAGACGGTCTCTGGTTAGATTGTCTTAGTGGTTAATTACTGGCAGAATTCTGTAGAAAGTCTTTCCGGGAATGTTTGCACAGATGACCGTTGCACAGAAACTACCCGCTCCGGCTCCAAACAAAACAATATCACTGTTAAAATAAGTTTCCCCTGTCACGTTGCCTCTGTCTATCTACAAGATGGCTACATGCATATCTGTGACGTCACGAGAATACTATTTATACTAGCCTGAGATACTCATGAACAAGTGTTGGACTTTTATTTTCTTTTTTTTTTTTTTTGGTCGACCAAAAATAACAGTACGCATGCGCAGTGCACAGGAAGCGCATGCAAACAAAGAGGAAGCGCGTGTATTTGACTTAAAGGGGAATGCACTGTACAGGGAGTATTGTTCCCTTCGACACGCCATTTCAAACAAATTTTAAAAATTATAATAATAAATTGGGAATTCGGACAGTAAGAAAAACAAACACGAAAGAGGTAAGACGGGTGGTTGGTTTTAAAGTGTGTGGTATCTAAGTTAACAGTGTGTTTAGCTTTAGCCGCTTGAGTTAGCATTTCCCTCAGACTGAATCCTAAATGTTTATATTCGCCCTATAAAAGTGCACTACTTAAAGTATCATATAAGGATTTAAACACCCTGAAGGGTGCACTTGATGTACATTACAGCGACATTCTGGATGAAACCTCATACTGAAGCTGCTAAGTGCTATCTGATGCTAACAAGTCAGTTAAGCTAGCTCTAGCCTTGCTGTCGTGGTTCCACTCAGTGTTTTCACAATGTGTGATTTAACTGTTTTTGCTGCAGATATTTTTTTAAACTCATGGTATTATTATTATTATAAAGTCACCTTGTTCCAGTGCGAGTAAAGTTAGCATAGTTAGCTAACGCCCTTGTTTACTTTGAAAGATTCCCTGTCATGCCTGAAGTTATTCAAATCAACCCTTTTATGCAAAAGTTTAGTTGACTGGTGTTATTTGTTAGTTAAAGTTTTCTTAATATATTAGTTTATTATTATTATTATTGTTGTTGTGTCAGGTTTAATTTAAAACGTCTACTACTTGTGTGACGTCATCACGTTGGTGCCATATAAAAATAATGTTGACTTCATATTCCACATTTTTTTCCCTCTATACATCATCTCAGATGGCCTGCCTTCCAACATAACTTGGATGCATGGGTTCAGATTTTGCAACGCAGCAAGAACCTTCTGTTGGACTCTCTGTCCACTCCTGCAGCGCTCTCGCCCTCTAATCCACGCCTGGGACTTTGCCTCGTCAGCAAGACGTGCACCCAGACACTTGAGCCTCTCTTCTCCGTCTTTTCTCGTGGTCTCCCGGGTCTCGTGGCAGGACGACCGGCCGACCATGGCCGAGCAGAGATACTGCGTGGAGTATGCCAAGCGTGGTCAGGCGGGCTGTAAGAAATGCAAGGACAAGATCGTGAAGGGGCTGGTACGCATCGGGAAGATCGTGCCAAACCCGTTCAGCGAGTCTGCAGGAGAGATGAAGGAGTGGTATCACGTGAAGTGTATCTTCGAGAAACTGGAGCGCGCACGAGCGACCACCAAGAAGATCGAAGACATTACTGACCTGGAGGGCTGGGAGGAATTACAAGATGAGGAGAAAGAGCTGATAAATAAGCTTGTAGCAGGTACATAGATAGGGCTGCAGGGTGCATGGGATTCACTTGATGTTCATACGGTGAAGCGTAACTCTTCTGTTCTCTGTCTCTTTTGGCTAAGACTTGGCTGCTAAGGCTAATGCAAGTCCAAAGAAGAAGGTGCAAGCCAAACTAAACACCAGCGGCCAGATAGCAGCTCCTTCTGCTGATCCGACGGTGAACGCCCCACGCAAGTTCTCCGGTTTCACAGGTATTCAGTGAAGCTCAGATTAATCGGTTAATAATGACCGTACAGTAAAATGTCAGTGCACTTCTCTAGTGGGTAACAGTAACTCCAGTTTATGGTCATTACAGATGGTGTTTAGATATAGAATTAATAAATTATCGTAAAAGCAATCAAAATGTTTTCAGAGTGATATTTCAATAGCTCACTACATTTTGCACTGAGTCTTTGTGTCCTTGGGTTTCTATAGCGACAAAGGCAGGTTCGTCCTCGTCGAGTCCAGGCCCGTCTCCTGCTAAAGCCTCTCAAGGCAGCGTTCTGTCCACTCAGTTTTGCCAGTCCGACCATAAGGACTGCCTGTTCCGCGAGTTCCGCAAGCTGTGCGCCATGGTGGCTGAGAAGTCCAGCTACAACGCAAAGACCGAGATCATCAGAGACTTTCTAAAGAAGGGTACTGGGGGAGGTAGGGTTCGCACGCATGAGTTATTCTTTAGTAATGCAGCAGCCACACCTTGCCGGACAGCGTTCATGGATGTCTCACGGTAGAGAAAATATTTTAACGCATGCACGAAACTAGGAACGGACTCCACCTGGAAAAGGTGTCCGGTGGTTGTATGGTTGTTGTGCGCTGGGCATGCGTTTTGTTCGGAACGTGTGAGTTCCTAGTCCTGTAGTTGTCAGTTCGCATTCCTGACTTGTGGCTGGACTACAACCTGATATGCAACAGGTGATGTTGAATGGAGGTGTGCCTGATATAGAGCAGATGTTCAGCGGACGGTTATCCTGATGGGTAACAGACGTGTAACCATGATACGCCTGGATAAGTACAGTATAACTACCGTACATGTAACAGATCTTCACTGGGATCTACAGTGACATGCGTCCTCTGGGGTATCATGAGACCCTAGAGCAATAACGGAGACGACTTTCACCTCTGGATCATTTTCTTTCGCAAAGTGTCTATCCGACGGACGCCATTTATGCTATCTGGCAAGGTGTGAATGCTATCTAATGAGACAAAGACCACAGTTTAAATAAAACACCAAGCAGGAACTACAGCAACCTGTTCTTCTTTTGACTTCTATTCTTCTCTTTATGTTCCTCCCACAAAGACAATTTTAAAGGCGATCTCTACCTGACAGTAAAGCTGCTCCTCCCTGGCGTAGTGAAGAGCGTTTACAACCTCAACGACAAGCAAATCGTCAAACTCTTCAGCCGCATCCTGAACTGCAACCAGGATGAGATGGTGCACGACCTAGCACAGGTCAGTCATCCTACATCATTAAAAAAAAAAAATAGTGAGTGCTTGAACGGTTTAAAAAAACAAAAAAAACAACGCTTTTGTCTTTTTGTGGTGAAAGGGTGACGTCTCTGAGACAGTAAGGATGTTTTTCGAAGCCAGCAAATCGTTTCCTCCTTCAACCAAGAGTCTGTTGACCATCCAGGAAGTTGACGCTTCGTTGACGCGCCTGGCTGAACTCACTAAAGAAGACGAGCAGCAGGCTGAACTGGAGGACATCGCCAAAAAGTGAGCCTTGTGCTATTGTCAGTGGATATGTATATAAGGTTCTCGCTTAGAATACAGTATTACCCATTTTCTGCCGACAAGGGATGGTTCTGTTGGGGTTCGCACACTAAAGTTGCCTTTTGATCAAAAATAAATTGAAATGTTGGCTCGCAGCTTGAATCAGAAGACAGATTGTTTTTATTATTATTGGGCATGTCATGTTCAAAAAAGTGGTGTATTTGAGAGCACTTTAGGCAGTGTGTTGGAATTTGTGGGCTTGGATGCAGATTTTTAAATAAGAAAACTCATTTGTTTGGATAACAGATGCACAGGGAACGACCTGAAGTGTTACATCCGTCTGGTGAAGCATGATCTGAAAATTAATTCTGGCGCCAAACACGTGTAAGTATTCATAGTAAACCGTCACCTGTTCTTACGCCAGCATTATTGATTTCATTCACTAATCAACCCATGAAGCATGTATTTGTCCCAGTCAAAAACTATTGCTCAACCTCCCCTCTTCTTCCGCACAGCCTAGATGCCTTAGACCCCAACGCCTACGACGCCTTCAAAGCCTCGCGGAACCTCGGCGACGTGGTTGACCGAGTCCTACGCAATCAGGAGGAAGCATCGAACGGTGGCGGCCCGAGGAAGCTCTTGAGCGTTGAGGCTACGCTTATGACCCCTGTGCAGCCCATGCTAGTAAGAGCTACTGCAATATTGGGCAAAACTTGCTGAAACTGAAACTGAAAAATTTACTTTTGGGTTTGTTTTTTTTTTTGTTTTCCTCCTCCAGGCAGAAGCCTGCAAGTCCATCGAGTATGCCATGAAGAAATGTCCAAACGGAATGTACTCGGAGATCAAGTATGACGGAGAGCGCGTGCAAGTGCACAAGAACGGCGACCACTTCAGCTACTTCAGCCGCAGCCTCAAACCCGTTCTGCCTCACAAGGTACGGCCTCGGATATAATTCACTTTCGGGAAAATCCACATGTATATATCAGATGATGTCTGCAAGGTCTTTTTTTTTCTTCTAGGTGGCTCATTTTAAAGACTTTATACCTCAGGCTTTTTCTGGAGGCCACAGCATGATTCTCGATGCAGAAGTTCTCCTGATTGATACCAAGACCAGTAAACCTCTTCCATTCGGGACGTTAGGCGTTCACAAAGTGAGCACTTATGAGCTATGATACAAAGTATTATTATTATTAATAGTAATAATATCATTATTATTATTTTTTTTTGCAGTATACTGTATATGACATTCTGTGTTCATGTTTCAGAAAGCAGCGTTTCAGGACGCGCAAGTGTGCCTGTTTGTTTTTGACTGCATTTATTTTAATGGTGTCAGCCTGATGGACAAGTGAGTGCTTTATTACTTCAATTCCGTAAATGATTTTATCGCGGAGTCGAATAGCGTAAAGCAGTGAGCTCGATTTTATTGTCGCGTCTGTGCTCATGTCATCGAGGGCAGCCGTAGCCTAATGGTTAGAGAAACGGGTTTGGGACCGAAAGGTTGCTGGTTTGATTCTGGAATGAGCTGCACCTTCCCTTCCTGCCCTCACAGGCAACCCATTAAATGACCCGAGAAACTGGTGGGAAAATTATATCCTGCTGTTAGTGCTGAGGGCACTTGCACATCGCAGCTTATTCTCCTAATGTATGCATTTTTCTGTAACATTTTAGGAGCGCCGCTTTTGTGCAGTGCCTAAATATAATATTTTAATTTATTTTTGCTCACAGTGTCCAACTGTCTATTATCTACTGTTACAACACAAGAAAACCCAACTTTCTCAAGACCAGTTTGTGTTTTCTCTCCTCCTATGGACAACATATATCTTGTAACTTCTTGCGATATCGTGTGTTTGCTTTATAGGCCGCTTTGCGAGAGAAGAAAATTTCTTCACGACAACATGGTGGAAGTTCCCAACAGGATTCTGTTTTCAGAGATGAAACACGTCACGGTACGTCTTCCGTTTCTGTTTGAAGTGTTTGTGCAGGCTGGATTGAGTCCTGTTTTTTAAAAAAATAAATTTTTATGCACCTTAAACTATACCACAAATGGTTTATGGCATAAGCGAGAATAAAAACAAGGTTGCGTTGTAACAGAAAGCCACGGACCTGGCTGAAATGATCACGCGAGTCATCAGAGAGGGATTGGAGGGACTCGTCCTGAAAGACATCAAGGTAATTAATGCGTCACATGGTTAAGGGTTAAATGTCCTGCTCAATGCTTTAACATGACCACAGCAGGCTGTATGAGTAAACACTGATGTCTGCATCACAGGGGGCGTATGAACCTGGTAAACGCCACTGGCTGAAGGTGAAGAAGGACTACCTGAATGAAGGAGCGATGGCTGACACGGCCGATTTAGTGGTTTTGGGGGCGTTTTATGGAACCGGCTCGAAAGGTTTGCTAATGTACTACATAGTAAAGTCAGTATATCATGTGTCTATGCTGACTAGCCTTTCTAGATAAGCTGGTCCCTGGTTTGTTCTCCACAGGTGGAATCATGTCCAGTTTTCTCATGGGCTGCTACGATCCGGCGTCGAAGAAATGGTGCACGGTGACAAAGTGCTCCGGTGGCTTCGACGATGCTACGCTTGCCAAACTGCAGAAGGAGCTGGACGTCATTAAAATCGGCAAGGTCAAAATCAGAACTTCGCCTCTGTCGGTTGGACTTAACCCTAATTACAATATTCTGATGATGGTCTTATGTTACTTCCTTTTCACAGGATCCCAGCAAGATCCCGCCATGGCTAAAGATAGTTAAGAACTACTATCCGGATTTTCTCATCCGAGACCCTGAGGTACTGTAAAAACACGCCATGGCTGATGGGAAGTTCTTTGGGTCTTGTGTTTTGTTGTTATTGGGAACTAATGTACTCTATGCATTGATGGTTGTTTCTCTCTCCTCACTCACAGAAAGCTCCAGTTTGGGAGATCACAGGAGCCGAGTTCTCCAAATCAGAAATGCACACAGCCGATGGCATCTCCATCCGTTTCCCACGGCGCACTCGAATGCGTGACGATAAGGACTGGAAGACAGCCACCAACCTTCCTCAACTCAAGGTCTGGCAACTCAAACAAGGGATATTTACTATGTATAACCAAAAGTATGTGGACACCTGACTCTTGAGCATCGTGTGCCAAAACTATGGGCATTAAAATGGAGTTCTACTCTCCTGAAAAGGCTTTCTGCTAGATTTTGGAACATGACTGTGGGGATTTGGGAAGTTGAGGCACGTTATTGTTTCAGTTTATCGTAAAGCTATTCAGTCTGGGCACAACACTCCAGCATTGGCAAATCATGGTCATTCTAAGTGGGGCCCACTTGCTATGGAACAGTATTGTAATACTAGAACAGGTTTCTAGACTTGTATTTCCCAAAAGCTTGGAGACCGCCAACATACGGATAGGTACGCTCTGTTCTGCCATGTTATGAATAAACCCGAGTGTGTAGAAATAGAGAAAAATGGTTGAAATGTCTGTTTTGCAGGAACTGTACCGTGTCTCAAAGGAGAGGTGCGACTTTGAGGTGACCGCTGGGCCATCTACAGGTAGCAAAGACGACAAAGGCTCGTCAGGAGGAGACAGCGGAGGCAGCTCACCATCCACCTCAAATGGCTCAAGCAAAGCCAGTAAGTGCATTTGTACGGTTCGTGCAAATAGGATGGCATGTTATCACTACGCCAGTTATCAGTAGAAAGAAGTCGGTTCTTTAAAAAAAAAAAATAAAAAATCATATTTCTTCCAGAAAATGGCCACACTCCAAAGCCAAAGCCAGAGAAAAAACCTGTGACTCCATCCCCTGCCAAGAGGAAGCTGCCCACTGAGGAACGCAGTGCTAAGAAGGTCTTCTGACTTCATTTTTTTTCTGCGCGCTGCACTTTGTCCAGCCGTTTCTGCTCTCCTACCGAGCTTCACTCAGGTCACTTGCTTTGATTCGTTTCAGATTAAGGTCGAAACAGTTCACAGCAATGGCCAAAGCAAAGCTAAAACTTCACCAGCTAAGGCAGCTGACCCGCGGTCTGAAAAGGTCAGTGTTCTTCAGCGCAGCATGAGAATCACTCACATGTATACTGGGAACACCACACGTGAGTCTTTTAAAGGTAACAGCAGCTCTAACAGAGGTTCAGGCTGTAGTATTGCGAAGAAACGTGCAGGTGAATGCGCTACCTGTAATAATTTTCTGAATGAATGATATGTAAGTGCTGTAATATCAAATGTGACTCAAAGTAGATTTAATGGTATCTAGCGGCATCTAGTGGTGAGGTTACATATTGCAATCAACTGAAGTCCAAAGGCATGCACATTGGCCTAATTGGCTGTTCCAAATCGGCCCTAGGTGTGAGTGAGGGTGAAATGGTGGTGTGTGTTACCCTGCGATGGACTGGCGAGCAGTTCAGGGCATCACGCAGAGTCGCCCAATAGTCACCCTAGTAGGATTCAGCGGCTCGGCAAATATATATTCATTATTCTATAATGGATCCTAATGACACATCTTTGAAAAAAAAAGTATGATTTGTCATTCTTTATTGAATAAAAAACAACGCTGTCCTGTAAGAGGAATTTGACTCTTTCTGCAGACGCTGCTGGACATCTTCACCGGAGTAAAGCTGCACCTCCCGGAATCTGTGCAGGAGTACGAGAAGCTGCGACGCTACTTTTTGGCGTACGACGGCGATCTCGTTCCGGATTACGACGCTGCCTCTGCAACCCACACGCTAGGCGAGCCCGAGGAGGGCAGCCAGTCTCAGAAAGTCAGCGCCAACTGGATCTGGCAGTGCATACGGAAAAGAAGAGTGGTTCCCCCGTGCTGAAAGACAGAACCGCCCTTACGGGAAACATTTCTTATGTAATTAAAAAAAAAAGGATAAAGTGCCCATTACAATTTCAGGTAACTGAAAATATCCTCGACTACAACACGTGTTCGTTCGGAACAGACTTTATGGACTTGTTGCAGACAACACTGCTTTTAGCATTTGGGTTTTTTTTTTTTTTTTTTTTTTTTTCTTTTGAAACACTTTACCATGGTGTGGTATATCAATAGCGTTCCAATACTTCTGAATCCTCCGTGCCATGTTTTGTTTTTTTAATTTGCAGCAGAAGCCATTCTGAATATATTAACAGAATTCTGTCTTTTGGATAGATTTGGTAGAAGTTCTCTGATTGTAGTATGATTTAGAAGCTCAATCTATCTATCAAGTGTGTCATGATCTGATTGTCACTTTTCTTTAAAAAAAACAAAACAAAAAAAAAAAAAAAAAAAATGGACTCTGCATAGCTTGCCTATGCAAAGCACGGTGCACTCCTGGCCCCTATTTCTCCTCCATTTATTACTTTTCATGCTTGGCCTGGATTGGATTGTTGATGTTTTGTGAATAATTTTTTTCAAGACCGCATGCTAAGGATGAGTTTACACCAGGCGTGCTCAGTCCTGCTCCTGGAGATCTTCCCTCATGAAGACCTTCGCTCCAACCCTAATCATGCCCGCCTGACCATCTCGTCATCTAATCAAGACTTAAGACTATGAAATGAAAACTTAAGACCTGATTAGATCTGTCACATGGGCCACATTAGGGTTAGAGATAAATCTTCAGGAAGGTAGAACTCCAGGAGCAGGATTGGGCACCCCTGGTTTACACTAAATGGGTCGGGTCCTTAAATTTACATTCTATAGACATTTTAAAATGTACAATAGTGTTAAATGTGGGAATGGGCAGAAGTCAAACTCTGAGCGAAAAATCTTCAGGTGTGTTCAAGTAACCTGTTACTTAATCCCACAAACATCCGCCAGTGTAGCCCGGATGTGCTCAAGTCCACAGTGCAGTGCTTCCCGGTGCATGACGTGGCCATTAGATAATAGTAGGAGGATAGTTTGATTAGACATTTAAAAAAAAAAAGAGAGAGAGGGAGAGAAAACCTGTGTGCTGGGCAGTATTAAATGATGACTCAAGACACCGTGACCACCATGAAGCAATAAATAAACCACCTGGGATTGACCTGTGTATGAATGCAAAACAAACAGCCGTATCACCTCATTTCAGGTTCAGATTCAATTTTATGTTTTTAATGCTTCTTTTCAATGAAATCATCTGGTGATTGATTACCTTTTTTTTTAAGCAATGACACAATGAAACATTTCTCACCACAGTAATAAACACTGCTCATTCATCAGTGTGTCTCCATTTGGTTTGACACTCCAATGGAGCTAGCATGCTGCTAGCTAGCTACGTAAACATTTCAAGACTTGTATGTTTACTGATTTAACGAATGATGGTACACCACATCGGTGATGATTTATCATTGTATTAAAGCACAATACAAATTCTGTAGCGCTCTGTACAGTATATACATGAAACCTTTCCTACTGAATGCATGTGAATACCTGAACACTATTTTCCCACCTTGACTACCGTAAATGTTAAGATACCTAAAGGTCAGCAGTGCAGCTTATGAATCGGTGTCCAGTTTCCTCTTTCCGTTGAACGCTGTACGCGAGTCTTCCTGAGGCTGCTGATTCCAATCAAACTCCTCCATCAGTTGGCAAGGCTTTAACGCAAACAAAAACAGTCATTATCACCATGCTAATGAATGGCTTGAGGTTTTAGTGGTAGCTAATCAGTGCACAGCTGCTAACGAAGTCTTTCCTATCACTTCAAGATGATGTTGCTTCCCACCTCACAATAATATACAGGTTTACATTTACAGCTTTTTGTTGCTTAAATACCAAAGAGCAACAATTCAGACCTTTTTTGACTAGATTTAGGAAGAGACCTTCATTTTACTGTATTCTCCCTTTTCGCCTGACACTAGCTGAACAGAATGCTGACCTGTCGAGAGGACTTTATAAGAGTGGCCGTGCGTAAGCCGGAGGAAGCGCCAGGCCGCTCCACTCGCTGCAGGAGAACTCGTGTACGTGGGACGTGACCCCATGACTGCCCCAGTCCTGCCTTCAGCTGATTATTCCCATCTCGGGTTGCATGATTGGTCACCTGACACATTCATATACCCAATTAAATTCTGTGTATTTGCAATGGGGATGAATTAAAGATATTTTTTCTCTAAGGTCAGGTACCAGAGTCTTACCTAGGCGTCGACGAAAATGAATACTCACCAAAACAGCTACATTAAAATCTTTGGCGATCATCTTCAGCTCTGTGGCCACCTGCATCATCAAGGACATGCCTACAGAAAGCCACAAAACACTCATTTCTTACACTGCACAAGTCTATAAATATATAAATACTACGTCTACCTTCATTCTGTTTTCCTCCAAGCATATGGGTGAGCACGGCTGACACAGAATCCACAATCACGACTTTAACAGAACCACCAACAGCTCCCTATGAGAATCTTATTAGATCAAACTACAGCATGTTTGCCTTATTTTGTTAAAGCGAGCTCACAAATCAGTGTTTAAGTTGATGTACCTTCTGGAGACTGCCACCTCTTAGATTTTGAAGGCAGGACAATAAGGCAAAGACGTCAAACATTCGGAGCACGCTGATCCGCTGAAGCGCACTCATCTGCATCCGGATATAAACACAGTTGATGTGTTAGGAATAAGTTGACTGTGACTACAGAGTCCCTGTTAGCAGCCCCGAGTGTTTCATTTCTCTTACACAACAATTTGTTTTTGTTTTTGCATTTAACATTGTGGAACATTCCGTCAACAGGTTAGGTTCTAGTTACACCTCTTACACAATTACACTGACTCCCTGTCCCAAGTTGTTACTCTAGATACAAAAAATGTATAATATAAGCCTCGCAGATGACATCATCAGCCACTTCTGACCAATCAGGATGCTGAAGCACTAATGGGCTCGTGTCCCCCGTTGAGTCCTACCTGCTCTGCCGTGTTGACAGTTTTCTCCTGGAGCATCTGAAGTAGCCGGTTAGCACTTATTCCTCCATTTGTGTCGATGTATGTTACCTTCTGCCTGAGGTCATGCGCAACGTGGACCGCTACACTGAAGCACATCTACAGGGAAGATGAGACAATTGGTCAGGTGTTTAAACGTCTCATTTTGCTGTCATGTCCCTGACATGGCATTACTATGGAACACTAATAGGAAACCGTATGTGGACTGTGAACAATTACCTTTGACCTTGAGCGACCTTCAAAAACACAAAACCCGTCACCTCTTAAATGCTTCAAATGAGAGGTTTTTTTTTTTTTTTTTTTTGCTAATTTGGTCACATACACATTTAGAATATTATAATATTATACGAGCACGTGTACCTAGAGAGGCACTCGGGGTCCAAGGTACCTCCGCCAGGCACAACTGGATTATTATAACTGGGCATTGTTAAAATGAAATGTCTCCCCCTAGTGGGTGTCATAAAAACATTTCACCTCATATTAAAGATGGATCTTTATTCGAAATTTCAGCTTTTTATTTGTTTGTTTTTGAACATGATCCCATGCACAGATCACCTTCAAAAATTTTTGGGTTCTTTCCCAGCCCAGGTCCCACCACTCCATCATGATTATTGAAAATCAGATCAGTAGTTTTTGCATAAACCTGCTAACAGAAAAAAAATAATCCTTTACTAAATGCTTGTTTAAATAGTTTAATAAAGTCCTGGATCCAGCTCATGATCTAGATCTGCTTCAGGATGTTATGGGTTCTTGCGAGGCACATACCCCATCCCTCCACCAAGTTCGGTGAAAATCAGTTTGGTAGTTTGGCTACACCTTTAGTATGTTATTGTTTTTGGGTACACAGGATGTGTAATAAGACTTGAGAGCTAAACCTCGCCAAACAGATCAAATTGATATGCACTGGAAAACTCCACTACATTTTGGAGATCTGAACGGGAACGCTCACCTGTGTTTTACCCGTTCCTGGTCCTCCGCACAGTTCAGTGATCTCTCCTGTGTACAAACCTGAGTCAAGCAGGTTATCCACTCTACACAGTGGGAGAGGAACCAGAATTCATTCTTAAAAACACACCATTACAAGGTTATTACATAATTCACATACAAGTCATTTGCAAACTGGAACAACCAATTAGCCTAATATGTATGTCTTTGGACCAGAGTACCCAGAGGAAACTCTACACAGAAACACCTTCCCCGAGCCCAGTACCTGATTATTAGAAGGTGGGCGTGCTAACCACTACGCCACCGTGCCGCCCATAGTTTGACCAATATTTATTTAAAAAATAATAATAATAAAATTAAAAAATTAAAAAACGACAAAGAAAAAGAACAAAAGTCCCCCATTTTTGACTGGAACATGAATTAAAAGTCAAGCTCAGTTGAATTTGG
The DNA here is from genome assembly GCA_028564935.1 of Neosilurus hyrtlii. NCBI lineage: Eukaryota > Metazoa > Chordata > Actinopteri > Siluriformes > Plotosidae > Neosilurus > Neosilurus hyrtlii. The sequence continues at coordinate 10,565,358 of JAOUQZ010000029.1, read as the reverse complement.
CGCCAAGCGAAAGTAACCATTTGTGCAAATTGGTCTCTTTCATGTTCTGTGCCTTTTCCCTTTGGTGGAATGAATTTTTCCCCAATGCATATTTTATTTGCGTTGAATCTGAACTCTGCGTTAGAAGCAGAAACCATAGTTTCAGCACACCACTCCTGAACCACAGATATTAGAAATAAAGTTTATACATTTTCCAACAATGCACCCATTCACACAAGTTTGTACAAGCACCTGATTGTCTCAGAGACCTGGAACACCGATATTGCTCGTCATTGCCTGTTTGTTACTGTATTACTCATTCATCCATATGTTCAAACACTTATGCAGGTCACCTGGAGATGCCTGTGGAAAGGATCGAAGTTGAGCTCAGTAGCTCGTCGTACAGGTCATCTCCTGGGACCGGAAACGCTGTGTGCTGAGCCAAAAGCACACGCCGGACTGCCACCAATGCCTGGAAAGCACATGGAACACTTCAGCTTTAAGACAGTAGTTTTAGATTTTATTGCCTGTAACTTAAAACCACTTATCTGGTTTGACCCAAGGCTGGGACGATACCTCAGCATGATATCAATATCGTCAATACTTGATGTCACAACATACTTGTCGGAAATATTGTTGAGTGCAATCTTAAAAAAAAAAAAAAAAAAAAAACAACTACATTTTAAAATCATACTGATACGATGTTATTATGACCATTTGAAGTTCGTATTTTGTCATATTTTCAAATTTAGCACCTAACCAATCAAATCACTCGAACGAACAACTGACGTTGAAGGCATCACTAAGGTTATTCTGTCTACCTGTTTTGCGACAAGGCAAAACTCCTCCACAGTGTTCGGCAAATCACTTAATAATTCCCCCTTAAGCAACAACAACAACAAAAAAATTGTTGATATGCCTGTTCACTTCCCAGACATAACAAATAAACATGAAATCCAGCGTTACCACTTGATAATGAAATGGAAGGTGGCCACGATGACTTTCTGAAACCGTTTGCTTACTCCTAAACGCGAGTGTCAATGACCCCTGAAATGGGCGCCATGATATTAGTCGACTCACTTGTTTGCCGAAGCGCTAAATCCTACTATTAGGGTCATGGGAAGGCTGGAGCCTATCTCAGCCGACACTGAGGGAAGGCAGTGTACACCCTGAACAGCTCGCCAGACCATCACACTCACATTCACACCTAGGGTTGCAATTTCCAACAGCCAATTATCCTAATGTGCATGCCTTTCGACTGTGAGAGGAAACCGGAGTGCCCAGAGATTTTGCCATGCAAACTCAACACCAAAACACCCTCGCCACCCAGGACCTTTCTGCGGCGAGGCGGACATGCTAACCACTACGCTTCATTATTCAACACTGGCCTTTTTTTTTTTTTTTTTGAAACTGTTTTATTTCTTAACACATGATTAGTCTTTTCCACTTTCTGGTTACCGGGTAAGTTATCATGCATTTGCAAAATCGTTGCTCTGTTCACGTGGTAAACAGACGCCGAACCAAAACAAGACGTAGAACAGGTGATTAAGAGATACTAAGCTCATGAGCTGTGGTGGTTTCAGCAGGGAAGATAAAAGACACCTTTAAATACAGTTTTTCTTAAAGAAAAGATTAGTGCAGAGTTTACTACAAACCTTATAGGACACTGAGCATTTCTGGGCCATATGTTCAGGGTCACACAAGACAAGGTCCTCAACTGAAAGGCAAATATTATCATTATAGCAATGCTAAACAGAAAAGTAACAGAAAACCAGTTTGTCAGGGAGGCAGAACCTGTTCTGACATCTGCCTCACGTAGAGCTTTGACCAGGTCTTCACTCAAGCCTGGACACAGGCCTTCCCTCAGAAGCACCATGACACTTCCGGTGGAAACATTCAGTTACCTGGATACACAACACTATCAGTTCACTGAGTCCTAACCACTTATATACAACTAGCAACAAGACAAGAAGCATCCTAACAGCTAGTTAGTTAGCTGTTAATAATAACAGGACTCCAACAAACCAAACAAATCGACTGCTCGTTAATATTAACCTCCCATACGTTGGTATTCCCTCAGAGTTTCTGTGAAAAACAAACATCCTGTTTGCTAAAACTCACTCATCTTACAAACTAGTGCCTCGCGCCTCAACAACTGATAGATTGACAGGGCATCCAACTAATCACGTTTCCCCTTTCTTGATCGTAGCACTATATTAGCCAATGAGAAATGTATATTTTAATGACGCGCCCTTTCTGCGAATAAGTAGCTGACAAATGGGGGCTGGTAAAAATTTTCCCCACCCACTATCAGTACAGTAAAATCCCGCCTACTGAGTATAATAGTTGGCTAATAGCACTGTGCGCGTACAATCATTAGCCAATCAGCTTTCAGAATACATAAACGTTGAAGAGGAGGGGAAGTAAATTAGAGTTGCCAAGTGCACGTTTTTCACACCTACACTGAACATGTTATGTAAGCAAACAGAAGGCATTTAAACTTTTGAATGATATTGTCTGTGTAGTAGCAAAGACATTTATTACCAAAGTTATTTCTGTATAAATATATTTATATACATAATATAAAATAATTATTTTTTAGGGACAACTAAAAGCAGGGTAATGCAGGGTGACACAAAAACCCTCCAACGGTTCATAGGTCATTTTCAAATTATTATATCATGCGTGCAAATAATGATTAATAAAAATTTATTAAATTAATTTTTATGAGTGCAAATAATAATTTGATTACCTTTGACTATTTTTTTTTCATGTACCTTTGAATGTGGGAATTTTTTGGTTCACTGTATAATAATTTGTAACTACAGGGCTGCAGTTTTGTTTGAAATATTTAAGATCACTTTAAAATACTATGTTGAATTGTTGCATTGTCAAACTTATAAGGTTGTAATGTGTATATTTTGCCAAAGTGGTACAATATATACCTGCCACCTCAAAGTTCCGTCATCAACTTTTTGATCAGTTTGATTCCTAACTTGGCTTTTTGGTGTGAACGGGTGTATGGACTGCATTCAGGATGCATCAACACCTTATTGCAGTGGATGCCAGGATCCACTGTAACCATGACCAAGGGAAATCTGTTAATGGAGGTAAATAACTTGGGAGGTGGCTGTTCTGGGTTTGTGTACATCTGGGTTTGTGGTGTAGTGGTTTCAGGACACATGAAGTTTTTTGTTTTGGATTGGATGTAAATCTGGGTTTTTCAGGACACAGGGGTGTATTTTGTTTTGGATTGGATGTAAATCTGGGTTTTTCAGGACACAGGGGTGTATTTTGTTTTGTATTGGATGTAAATCTGGGTTTTGGAGGACACAGGGGTGTATTTTGTTTTGGAATGGATGTAAATCTGGGTTTTGGAGGACACAGGGGTGTATTTTGTTTTGGATTGGATGTAAATCGGTGTTTTTCACAGGGGTGTATTTTGTTTTGGATTGGATGTAAATCTGGCTTTTTTAGGACACAGGGGTGTATTTTGTTTTGGATTGGATGAAATCTGGGTTTTGGAGGACACAGGGGTGTATTTTGTTTTGGATTGGATGTAAATCTGGGTTTTGGAGGACACAGGGGTGTATTTTGTTTTGGATTGGATGTAAATCTGGGTTTT
>JAOUQZ010000029.1:10531599-10547185 GCA_028564935.1 Neosilurus hyrtlii | reverse complement strand
ACACACACACACTGTGTATATATATATATATATATATATATATATATATATATATATGTGTGTGTGTGTATCTATATATATGTGTGTATGTGTGTGTGTATATTTATAAATACTGTGCAAAAGTTTTTGTCACATGCAAAGGAATGTTCCTGTAGCACAGCAAAGCAAACGTACGAAACTCTACTAAAACAACAGCTCTGACTAACGCCTTACTGCCATATTTTGTTGTTAGTTCTTTGTTTGTCTTTGATTTAATAAACCACACAAATTGCTCTGCCCCTGTCTGGATAGCTTCACCTGTCTAGATCAGGAAGGCCACTCTTGGCAGCACCAGTATGCTAACAAGATGTAATGGATAAATGAACAATTAATACTGATTGAAAAATGTCGTGAGAGCCAATTGTACTTGTACTAATGTAGTGTGGCTTGTCTGAACGGTACTACAACTATTTGTTAGTTATGCAGGTGTGGGGTTGCAAAATCAAACAAAAAAAAGTTTGAGAGTATCCATGGGAATTACCAGGAATGTGTGGAAAGTGAATATATATATATATATATATATATATATATATATATATATATATATATATATATATATATAGGAATAAGCTAGAAATTTGCAAGATTATAGGTTATTCTATAATAGGGAACTTGAATGTAATGCAAACAACCAGATTTGATCCTAATTCCATTGAGGTTTAACCCGTACTGTGCAATAATAAATAAATAAATAGATAGATAGAGAAATATACAGAACTCACTTTTGACTAAACAAAATGTTTGATATGATGCAGTTACTGGTGTAGTTAGCACGTCTCCCTCACAGCAAGGTCTGAGCTCAGCGAAGCTGTTTCTGTGTGGAGTTTGGATGCTAGGTTTCCTCCAGGTACTCCAGTTTTCTCCCATAGTCCAAAGCATGCACATTAGGCTATAATTGGCTGTTGCCAATTGCCCCTAGGTGTGTGAGTGTGAATGGCTGCGTGTGTGTGTGTCCAGCCTCCACGTGACCCCAGTAGGATTAAGTGGTTCAGCCAGTGAATGAATGCATGATGCAGTTTGCATAAATTACCCCGGTTTCCTTAAACTTCCCATTAATTTCCATGGAAATTCCTATTTCCAGCTTGGAAGATTTCTTTGTGACTCTACCTTCAGTGTGACTAACTTTTAGACATATTTTGTCTCTGAGCTCTCTCGGGATTTTATTGTTCTTTATTCTCCATGGAAGCATCATCAGAAATGTGTGACAGTGCACAGATGCAGCTTAGATAAATGATTAATAGTAATTAAAAAATGCATTTAGTTGTTTTGTGTGTGTAGGAGAGGTGTATGCAACATTTATGGAAGGAGTCTTCAGTGTCGATCATCATTCCACCACAGAATGTTGAGGTCTCTTTCAGTGATTATGAGCCAAATCAAACACTTTTAAGAAATTTGTTGCCGTTGTTGGAAAATTCCATTTCTATGAGAAATGAGAACATAAATTCCACTTCACAACGAATTGCTTATCCTGACCCCCTTGTTATTATTCTCCTTTATTAATCATTCAGGAACCCCCCAATTCTTCTCCCTAATTTAGTCATATCCAGTTCCCACCCATCGAATATTGCCTATCCTTTCACACGACCGCCACCAACCAGGGAGGGGCATAAACATACACATGCCCCCTCCATGACATGCTATGCTCGCCACCCGCCTTTTTACAAACTGCTGCGTATGAGTATTTGGGGGCGGTCTAACACACTCGGAGGGAAAGCGCTATCTGCCCCCTTGTACGAATGAGCTTGCAGAAGCCCATGATTGGCTGATGATCACTGTGAGTGAGAGGGAAGTGAGCATATGCCATCCCTCCTTCCCATGAGAGCCCAGCCAATTAGCTCCCATGGACTCCCAGTACCGGACAATTTTCTCGTTTCTGATTGGTGGAAAGCCATTAAATAATTCTTGGTATTGCATCACTGCCATAAGATAACCACATTATTGCCTCCTTGCCATTGGATAAGTTGAATAATTATTGTATTATTGGCACAGAGTAGCATGACTGTCTACTTTAACATGTTTTTCGTATGTCTTGGAGGGTATTTTCCAAACAATCCCTCGACCAAATAATTCTCTATATCGTTCTTCGCCTCATTCAGTGATTGTTTAATAACAGCATAGAATCTGTTCAGTCATAGAATATTGATAATATAGACTTATATTTATTCTTCTGTGTTTTTTAGGTAGCCTTGTCAGAGGGATAAGAATGATCAAAGGCGAATATATGGACTGAACTCGTTCAGCGACGGACTGGAGAATTTGGAATAAACTGTGTCAGAGGAGGGGAAAATAAAGAAAACCCGTCGCCCGTGGAATCCAGGAGGAAGGCGAGGACAAACTCCGCTGCGGATCTTTGCAATGTTGGGTCACACCAACCAAAGACTTTCAAGTGCCTGTATCTACTGTGTAAATGCTTGTAGGACTCTTATATCCAGTACAGAAGCACTTTGCCTAAACCCGCTCTTCCCCACGTGCCACAATATATGTGAAGAAACGCAACGGAACGAGTGACAGCACTTGTGTATTATCATTCACATGCCCCCTTCTCTCCAACACCCATTAAATCAGTCACAGACAGAATCCACGCAGTTTTATTCCTAACATCTCTGATAATTGTCCAGTGGTGTTTCCTGATGGTTTGCTTTTTGGGTTGCACTATCGTGCCCCCCTCCCCCTCCTTTTTTATGAAGCTTCACGGATCAGATTTTAGATCAACTCAATATTGATGATTTATAATAGATTTTTTTCCCACTGATTTTTGACTTCCTTTTTGTTTTTATTTTAAAGTGTGTGTGAATGTGCACGTGTGTATGCTTCCTAGATGCCAGGAAGTAGAAGGGTCGTTTATTAAAAGAAAAATATATGCTCTTCTTTTGGATTTGGCTGGATCATGGTCCAGTCATCAGTTAAGCGGATTGAGATGATGATGATGATGATCGATGATGCGTTCATCCTTTGATTGGGTCGGATTCATCTTGTCCGTTTCAGGTAGACTGAATGCCTGAATGTAAAGCATTCATAAAAATCAAATGTACAATTAGAGTTTTATTTAAAATGTGATGTAAAGAAAAATGTCATGTGATTACCTCAAACATGATTGCTTTATTTGATTGTTTTTGTTTGTTTTCGGGTGGAGGGGGATTTGGTTTCATCTGTTCCTTCTCCGTTTTAAATGCATTACTTCAACATTTTTTTGCATATCATAATTGTCCACATCTCTTGAATTATTCCACATATTCAGCATCATTTCATGTAAATGTTTGTGTGCAATTATTTCATCATCCGTTTCAATGATTAGCATCAGCGTTTCAGCGGCGATTGCTTTGGCCTTGCTCTCCCAGTAGACTGCCTTTTATTTTGAACAGCGACCTTTCGTAGCCGTTTCTCGTCTTTAGAAAGATCCACAGCAGTGGTCTGTAAGTGCAAAATGCGTCAATAGTGTCAAGAAAGCAACAGCAAATCAGAAGCCTGGATGGCAAAGCCAATAAGCAACCTGAGAGGGAAGCATAAGTGTCAATTAATGCTTTTAGTCATTTATATGGTTTATATGATTATCATTCCTAGACTTCCAGTCCCTGGCTCGGTGAGGGCATTTCTGTGTTCTCTTCATGCTTGTGTGGGTTTCATTTTGGTACTCTGGTTTCCTCCAACAATCCAAAGACATGCCCATTAGGCTAATTAGCTGTTAAAAATTTGCCCCTAGGGGTGAGTGTGAATGGTTTTGTGCGTGTGTTGCCCTGCACTAGCTTGGCGAGCCGTTCAGGGTGTACCCCGCCTTCGCCCAGAGTTGGCTGCATGATAGGCTAATTGGCTGTTCCAAATTGCCCCCAGGTGTGTGAATGGTTTTATATGTGCTGGCCTTGCGATGGCCTGGCGAGCTGTTAAGGGTCTACCCCACCCTCACTCCCTCCCTGCGACCCTTTTTAAATTAATATTCACCTTGTTTGTTAAAAACACCCATTTTTTTTCTCCGCCTCTTTAATCACCAACACATGCTGGCCAGCCACTAACGTGCCTTTGCACTAAACATCCATGTAAATAACAATGCCCACTCAGAACACTCGAACACAGCAAAGTTTAAATGGTTTCATCTTTAGCCAGTGTTGCGTCATCAAGCCTGAGCCCAGTCCCCGCCCCTATCCCCATCCTCATAACACCCGAACACCGAATTCATCAGTTTAGTTCAAATGATTCACGCTATACAGTGGATGTGTTTCAGAAAAGCAATACTTCATATTTAAGGCATTGTTTTTGTGTGTTGCTTATATAAATGCATTGCTCAGTTTTATGATGGAAATGTGAATGTTTTTTAATTTTTTTTAAACACTTTTAATGTGAATCCAAAAACGTAGGTTCATTTAGAAGAGTTGGGTTTTCTGGATGGTGCCTTTTCTTTTTCTTTCTTTTTTTTTTTTTTTTGGATCATATTGATCTGTTCCCTTGCATTCATTACACAGTTCTTAATCTTTATACCCTTCCCCTCCATTGCTATTCACAGGTGTGCGATCTCATTGCAACCCTTTTCATATGTCTTAATGCATGACTTGAAATGTCCTACCTGCTGACCCGACCCTTAGAGGACAATCCCATTGTTTCTGTGCTGTTTGTAAATGATTGTAGGAACACGCTTCGCTGAATAAAAATTAACCAGGAAAACAAGCTTTTCAAGTGTCACGTGTCCTTAGTGTGCATGCATGGGGTCCTTATTATACATAAAATCACCAGCCATGCCAGAAGCCCATTGTTCAATGCTGTATCATGGAATTTTATTGAATGAACCTTAACTTCTGTTATGTATGATATGATCAAAACACAATGAAATTTCCATTAGAGGTACAACAATAAAGAAGCGAATGTCAGGTCTGCCTTCAAGCTGCAGATCTGCTCTCTTGTATGACTATGGAGAATGGTGGGTTCACTTCATAGCCATGGAGATGACGCTAATTAGATTTTCCGACAGTAATAAGATCAGTGAGGGTCAGTCTACCTGAAGAGTTCCTGAGCCTTTATTGGATTTAATGGCATGGGAGTTTGACTGTATGGATACTGGTGTGTGTATATAATGAGGAAATGTGAAATACTGATATGTAAAGGATAAGATGGTGAGTATTGTAATATAACTAGTGTTTGGTGGATATTAAAGAGACAATTTGTAGTAAGACAGAGTTTTACTCACCTGATACACTCTGATCACCATGATGAACAATAACAACACCAGTGTTCCCAGACGTTCTTTCTTGAGCCATGAATGACACTTGGCGGCACGGTGGCGCAGTGGTTAGCATGTCCGCCTCAGAGCAAGAAGGCCTGGGTTTAATCCCTGAGCTCATGTGTTTCTGTGTGGAGTTTGCATGTTATCCCCATGCTTGTGTGGGTTTCCTCCGACAGTCCAAAAACATGCACAGTAGACTAACTGGTTGTTCCAAATCACCCCTAAGTGTGAGAGCGAGTGTGAATGGTTGCATATGTGTTGGCCCAGAAATAGCCTGGTGAGCTGTACAGGGTGTACCCCACCCTCACCCAGAGTTGGCTGAGATGGGCGCCAGCCTCCCCTCATCCCTAATTAGGGTTAAGCGGCTTAGAAAATGAATGAATCAATGTCACGTGAAATAGGTTTGTCTCCATCTAGTGGATGGATGATGAATTATGTTTCATGGTAATGACTGATGCAAAGAATGCATGATAATCATATATTCTGAAAGCCCTCGTGGGCCAGATTTGCCCTGCAGGCCTTGGTTACAAAGATTATGATGTCCAGAATGACTGTCTGGTATAGCGACACCATCTGAAAACAGAAACATGGCTTGTTCCCCTCAATCTGGTATACATGTTTTCTTAATTGGACGGAACCCTTTGGAATTTGATGCATGAATGTATAAATTGTTCAACTATGATCCAATCTTGATGGAACCAACAGTACTGGATAAATATGACATGTTTTAGCTAATAACGCAAATTAATGCTTCTAGAATTTTCCCAATTAGCACTTTGACACTGCATAATACTACTTGGAAAATGTTTTTGAGACTAAAGAAACAAAGGCTGAATTATTCAGGAGTATGTACGGTGTGGAAAAAGGGCACAGAATGCTATTCATGAAGGGGGGGGGGGATCCCAATTTTATCCAATCGGATGATGTTAAGAGAAGCTGAAGTGAAGTAGAAGTTGAGAGATCAGCTTTGGGACCAAAAGGTTCGATTCCCGAACCAGCAGGAAAAATGTGCGGTGGCAGGGGGGTGAGCTGCACTTTCTTTCACATTCATGGTTGAAGTGCCCTTGAGCAGGGTACCTAACCCTCCAATGGCTCTCTGGGTGCCCACAAGGTGTGTGGCAGCCCACTGCTGCGAGTGTGTGCTAACTTTATTATGGGTTAAATGCAGAAGTCAAGATTTCCCTTGTGGAGTTAATATAGTTAAGTAAAAAAAAATAATAAAAAAAAGTAAAAAGGCCATATATAAGGAAACCCCACTTTTTTGGGTTGGCCAATCAGAGATCAGACCTCCTGAAGAAGGTTCAACCAGTTTATAAATCCAAAAGTTTACTTACTTTTTTCTTGCTGGGGTTTTATTAAGTTGACAGATATTCAGATAATCCTGAACACAGAATAAAGAAGAAGGGACTGTTCAGGGGTCAGTGGAGATGAAGTTGATGACGTTTCCCTTCTCTCCTAGGAAACCTGCTGAAGAGAACTGGGAGGGATCACATGGCAGAAGGAGGGGTCGCTCGAGTAACATGACCTCCCTCTCACTCTCTCTCTCTCTCTCTCTCTCTCTCTCACACACACACACACACACACACACTCACCCACTCTCCCTTCTAACTTGTGGAGTACACCTTGTTTACCAAAAGTGTTCTAATTCACTGGAGGGAGAAAGAAGGTGTCTATAGGAGGCTGTTTGTGTTCCACCTGCTGCTGTATTATTGTGTGACCTGTGTGAGTGTGTGTGTGTGTGAGTGTGTGTGTGTTTCTGAAAGAAATACAGCCTCTTGTTTGACAGGTAAGGAAGAGTTTAGAGAAGGAAGACTGAGTGAACAGTTGTTTGTTTGGGTTTCCTGTTGATTTAATGAATTAGCTTTAATGCTGATCTCTTTAACCTGCATGTACATGTAACTTCTACTTTCTGAGTGAACCAGTGAACCAGGGTGCGGGGTTGCATTTAGGACCTTCTATATAAAAAAATAATGTCGAAAAAAATTATTATGTACCAGAAAGCTGGTTATATGCATGTATGATAATAATAATAATTATTATTATTTTACCATCATTTCACTTCACTTTCACTTTGTCATTCACACCTGTGTACAGATGCACCGCATATAACAGTGCAGACACTACACATGAGATACAGTACAGTACAGTATATAAAATGCGATTGCACATCATGCAAGTGGAATATGTCAAATGAAGCAGCACCGACATTTACCAGCATATATTCTGGACATTTGCTGAGCACAGATGGCACTGTGGGTAACAGATTATTGCACGTAATAACAGTTTGAAGCATGTTGCATGTAAAGACAACAAAGATAAACAGTGGTACAAGTGTATAATAGAATGTTGTCTCATTTGAATCAGGTTTTGGCATTTCAAGAAAGCGACATGTGTTTGCCATCTGTTTATTAGTATGATTTGAAGGTAGTGTAGTGTCATATATTATTATAAATATATATTAACAGTTATTTCACCATTGATCACATATGAAGTATTATACGCGAAGCATAAACTGAGCGGGTTATGGATTCATATCCGATCAGAGGGAGTGGAATAATTGTTTTATTCTATACACCGGTTTGTAGAAAATAAAGCATTTTTAGTGTTGTATTAAAACTCCAATTCCAAGAAAGAAAAAAAAGAAAAATGTTGTAATACGTCTTAACCATGAAATAGAGGAAAGCCGGTTTTACTGATTTAGCTGGTTAGCTGAAGGCCTGTTCCTTTCAAAGTTCATTAAAGTCGAGTTTAGTGGAAAAAGACAAGTGTCACATTCCTAAAAATGAAAAAGGTAAAATAGTTTCTATTATAACATTCTTTAATTCCATAATTTGTTGCTTTTTATGGATATCCAGTTAGCATACAGTGAACTGGTTAGCTGAAGGCCTGTACAAAAAAAAAGGAAAAAAAAAAACAGTCTAGTTCTTAAAAATAAATAGGAAATACTTCCGTACAATCAAATACTTTAATTCTCTATTTCATGAAATTAATCCAGACTGAAAAACCAGCACTTCCGGTTTGCAGTAGTTTATTGACAAATGTTTACAAAAAATTGCAGAGATTTTAAAGATAATGTTTTGCAAAGATAGAAAGGAATGAATTTGCAAAATTTCACCATCTAATGTGCATGAAATTAAAAGATTCATGAAATCCAGAGGAATTTAAGTGTGTAAAGAGCAAGGGCACAAGCCTAAGCTGATAGACCCGTCATCTCTGATCCCTCAGACAGCACAGTATCAAAAACCATCATTCATCTATAGTTGATATCACCACATGAGCTCGGAATTTCTTTGGTGAATCATTATCAAGCACTATAGTATGGAGACACATCAACAGATGCCTGTTAAAGATTTAGCGAACAAAGGAAGCTTTCAATTTACTGTGTCCAGAAGCATCATTAATGCAGGAAAGTACATTGAGGTTTTGGGGCTGCATCTTTTCCAGGGACGCCCGTGTATATTTTATCATGACAATGTAAAACGGCGTTCTGCACACATTACAAAGGTATGGCTGCGGAAGAAGAGTGTACAGGTGCTGGACTGGCCTGCCAGCAGAGTTGACTTGTCGCCAATGTGTGTTGAACTTTGAAGAAGAAAATGCGGCCATGATGTCTTCAGTCCCTTAATGCCTTTTAAGTGTCGTGAGAAGGAGTGACGACATTACAAAGTGCTAAATGCATTACCGCCCTAACTTTTTTGTTAGATTTGAAATAAGTATTTATTATTATTATTTTATTTAAATAAATAAAAGAAATGCATTCAATGAGGTCATACTTACAAATAATGTTGTGTTGTTTTAAGTACAATACAATACAGGTCAAAACATTAGTTACAAATCATTGTTTTCAGCTTTAAATTTTAACATAGCATCCTGCCTTCTTTGTCAAGTAACATGAATATTTGTTATTGTTAAATTATTGCTAAATACAACAATTACGCTTATTAACTGTTGTTAGCATTTTAATGTCAAATCTATGCAATATTCAAGAAGGTCCTGGGTTTGTGGCTTGGGCTCGGCCAGGGCATTTCAATGTGCAGCTTGCATGTTCTTCCTGTACTTCCTCTGGGTGCTCTGGTTTCCTCCCATCATCCAGAGAAATGCCTACTGGGCTAATTGGCTGTTTTATATTGCCTTAAGGGTAAGGGTGAAAGCTTGTGTGTGTGTGTGTGTGTGTGTGTTGGCCTGCAATGGACTGGCAAGCTGTCCAGAGTTGGCTGAGATAGGCTCCAGCCTCCCTGCAACCCTACTAAGTGGTTTGGCGAATGAATGAATGAATTTTTTTTTAATAAAAAGTTTCCATTGTGTTCTGATTGACGATTTTTATATTGACTAAAATCTGAATTTGTCCACATCTGTTGCCATCTGTCTTATCTACATATTGGACATCAGCTTTCTTAGGCTAGAATCAAATCACTCCTCTGTTGTACCGTTAGGTTCGACGTCCGCTAATTCAACGCATTGCCTCATGGCTACTCCAGACACCCTGACCAAATGAGATCACAGTGACACACGGTGGCCTCATTTAAAGGCCAGGTCAATCGTAATCATTTTAAACCAGGTCTGTGTATGGAAGTGTATCTTTAGGGGCCCCTTGGCTGTCGTGCATTTTAATCACAGCAGCCAGAGGAGGAACAGGATGTTTTAAAAGGGTTGTTCGACCATCATGTGACCGAGCCTAGCCAGAGAGCTGTGCTGACCTGAGATCAGGTTTGGCTCGACGTTGGGATGCGGATGAGGAAATCTCATCCTGGGTCAGAAGTAGGGATTCGTTTCCTTTTTGTTCGCGTTATGGTTTTGGCTCTGCTGTGTCTCTGTGAGGTAAACACTTCCTCTTATATTTGCTTTGTCACGCTATGTCTTTGTTTGACAATCCTCATCCTCAGAGTGGATTTTCTTGGCTTTTGAAAGGTGCATGGCGATTGTTCAGACTCTAGGGATTGAATTTTCTTCCTTGTGTTGAAGAGAAGTATTCATTTCACCTTCTGGTTTAGCTCACTAAGAGCACTTGACCTGAAATTCAGAACCAAGGAGTTGTGTGGAAGTTTTTCCTCTTGGTTGATGAATTGGGAAGTGTTTCTCTGGTAGTCCAGCAGCCCCCCCTCACCAGCTAAACAGAAAGACCTGTCCAAAGGGCATTGGGTCGCATGGAAATGTAAACAGCTTCAGTTGCTTGGTTGTAAATGAGGTGTGAGAAAGAGTGTGTGGCAGGTATTTTTTTCCTTCTACTTCAAGCTAGTAATACAAGCAACATGCTTCCTTATTACTGATCTTCGTAATCCTCCTCTGAGCTTGTTCATCGTAGCTAAACGTTGTACTTTTGCAACAAGGTTGACATTCTTATCTTCCAAATCTAGTCTTTAGTGGAAATGTTTAAAACCTAATCGAGGGAACTGCAGCACCAGGAGCAGCTGTTAGGAAGTCAGTTCCCACTGAGCTTTGACTCCGTCATGCCTTTAGGGCTGACAGGTTTGTTCGCCCTCTTCCAGTCTTGTTTGTGCTGAGGTCATGTGCCGTATCTGAGCCTGTCGATGTGCGCTACACAGCTGTGCAGCTTTTGTTCAATGTGGAAAAAAAGTGTCATGGCTAATTGGTGTCCCGAGGCAACTGTCTAACATTATTGCCTTCGAAACCAACTGACATTAATGGCAAATGCATTAGGCACGGAACACTAGCTTCAGTCTAACAGGTGGATTTTTTTGGGCGAAAGGTGAATAAATTTAGTATGTTTAATATATTTAACATGTGTTTATCTAATTTCCAATGTTTAAATAAAGTTTAACAGTTTAACATGGTCATACTGTATGTGTGTGTTGTTCTCTGTTGCAGTGTGTACCCGAGTTGTGACCGACACCATGTTTGGAAGTGGGAACCACCAATGGGTTTGCCCCAATGACCGACAACTTGCCCTCAGAGCCAAGTAAGGAATTAAAGCCGTTTCCCCCCCCAATTAAAGGTTTTCCATTGCAGTTATAAAGAATTGAGGTTTATCAATTTATCAAATAAGATATCAGGTTGTTATTACAAAGCTGAACTGAGTGTGTTGGGAGAAAGAAATTATCCCCTTTGAATGACTTGCATGAAGGTCTATTGGTTTATGTTTCCTATGGTGTATGCTGATGGTGATATGTATGCTATGTTTGATTGACTCAGAATTTCTGACATCTGACAATACTTGGACTGTTGGAAAATTTCTCATCTGCAGTTGATGTTGTTGTCATCCGTCGCCATGGACACCTTAGTTGGTGACCATACAATTGACTGTTCTGAGAGTCAATACATCATTATCATATCATTGCTAATGTTAGATGGCTAGCTTGTTGCTAACCAGACACACGCTTTCAAATTTGAATATTTTTTATCTCCTACTTAAAACATTCCAACAGGCTACACAGTGGCTGGTCGGTGCACACGTTTCAGACAGAGAGGCAGAGAAAAACCCAGACGCTGAACAAGATGGAGTTGGATATCATCCTGAGCGTCATCCACCGAGCCGAACAGCTCGAACTGATCGAGCAGCACAGAATCGGGTAGAAAAATCTTAGCGGTGTTTCTCTGTGTCTCTTTGTTTAATGCTCTGTGTTTATTCGTGTACAAATGGGTTCCACATGGAAAAGCTCCACGAATTGTGTTTCATAGGCGTCTAATGGAGCGTTTGGAGAACATGAGGAGGTCAGCAGTTGGGAACGGCCTGTCTCAGTGCCTGCTGTGTGGAGAAGCCCTGGGGCTGCTGGGAACTCCTTCAGTCCTCTGCTTTGACTGCTGCAAGGTACAACAACACGTGAAATAACTCCCACTGTGGGATTGTTCCTTATCACTATTCAATATTGTTACACATGGAACTTATCTGGAAGATAAGAGAAGAACTTAG
Organism: Neosilurus hyrtlii; assembly: GCA_028564935.1. Taxonomy (NCBI): domain Eukaryota; kingdom Metazoa; phylum Chordata; class Actinopteri; order Siluriformes; family Plotosidae; genus Neosilurus; species Neosilurus hyrtlii. Next base: position 10,535,069 of record JAOUQZ010000029.1, on the reverse strand, counting down.
GGTTGGGAAACGGAAAGGTGCTCATTGTTTGTAGCCGAGGAGGAGACAGTCAGCTGGGCGGTTTAATTACTTTGCTTTCCAAGGAACGCCTTGAGTAGTTCTGTCATGGAGCAAAAACTTGGGACTGGAACAAGAATGTTAATGAATCTTAAAATTCCAAAGATAGCATTCTTTAGAAGGATGGTGTGTGAGTAGTCTGGCATTTTTTGTTAAGACACGCCGATGATCAGCTGCAAAGCTTTTCTTAAAGTCTGTCTACAGAAGTGAATGACTTTTTATTTACTCATTGCTTTCTGATAAACAAAACTTTTTAATGCAGAGATAAAGACGAGATGGTAATTTCCAGCTGTTTTAACCAGCTATTAATATTAATAATAATAATAATATATTTCAATGTATTATTATTGTTAATACAGACATACTACTATTACTACAACTAACAATAATTTTTTTATCAAACTATCAAAATGTAGTGAAAAATAAACAATATACATTTAATAAATACAATAAATTACAGTAACAACAAAGAGATGATCATTATAATATATATAACTATAAATAAGTACATGAATATAAAGAGTGTGTAAGATTGAATTTCAAATAATAATAAGTATTTAAAATTTACACGTGAATGCAAATGTGTTTACCATTACAGGTGCCCATTCACTTACAGGTATATTAAATAAACATGAAATACATTATTATTCCTTGGAAATAAGATGGAATTGGCCTTTCTGAAACCATTTGCTTTCTCTTGTACGCGGATGTAATTGACCTCTGCACTGAAGTGTGATATATAATATGTTATGATATTAGTAAATATTGGCATCAAATTTTTTTTTAATGACCTGTATTATGTTATCACGCTGTACGGGCGGTCGGGTGGGTATCATGGACGCTCTAGGTTTCCGGACTATAACCTGAGCACAAATTCAGATTTGAATGCAACACTGTTGTTCTCCAGGTCAGAGTATAGAACCCTATTTAAATAAGGTCAATATGTGTTTTCATTGAATATATGGTTTCCGGACAAGAGTTCATTAATAATACAGTACTGTATATCAAACAGGTGTATCTTGCTCACTCTGGGGTCCTTTTCTTTTTGTCCTGCTTGAATTCAGCACACATTTATGTGTATACACATAAGCTTAGGGTGCAATAAGATCCTGAAGCTTGGGGGCAGAAAATAGTATATGAGCTGTCGGAAAATACTTTCTTTTAAGTGTTTTCAGTGTCTTTAATATGTTAATGTAAATTCCATTAGTGTTTATCAGTATGTATTTTGCTCTTTTCCTGATATTTATACAAGGCATTATATGACACAGAAATATTACAGATTATGACCAAATTATAAAATTACTGTGCCCCTTCTTGGTCCCATATTCCAGTATGATGTAGTTGCACAGAATTTCCATCAGCTTGCAGCAGAGAGCTATACAATGCTAATCTGTTTTAGTTGATGCCATCCTGATGCAAATGTGTAGCACCACCAACAGGGGGCAGTGTGTACTTAAATTACACGCCCCAACCCTGTCTCTGTTTTAAGATTTTGAGATTTGGGATTTGTTTAGGTTATTTGTCGACAGCCTTGCCCAGCCTTTTGGGGTCAGCGGTGCCAGATGGAAGGAGTGATTCAGCAGGAAACACACACACACACACACACACATTTGTTATAGTGCAAAACTTGACTACGCATTTGACCTGCTGATGTGTATTTATAATCTAAAGTACCGTAAACTGTAGTTTCTTTCAAATGGATGTGATTTTCATCTAGAAAGCCTGAATAATTGGCATCTTTCTAATGTCACAGTGTCATATTTCACCACAGTGTGTCATGTTAATGTAAAGCACTTGTACGCAGTACGACGGATGGTGTTGAACAAAAAAACAGAAAAACAACTCAGGATGCAATTCAAATCCTGTCTCGGCCTCTTTTCATCCTGATTTTCTCTTCTGACCTGCTTTTCTGCTCACCCCATATGTAAAGAGTGGTTATTTGAGCTCCTAGTAGAGTACACTTACTCTGAGCTTTAACTAGTTTAGCTGTTCTGTTCTGATTTGTGAATATTCCAAGAATTCCACAGTTTCTAAAATACCTAAACCAGCTTTTCGTTCTGGCAACAACAACCAGCTCTCGTCATGAATTCACTTTCATTTATATGCTGCTGTCACATGATTGACTGATGGGATAATTTTGTAAATTACAACCTCTGTGTCTAAAATTGCTCACTTACCATACGGTGCACTATTTAGTGAGTTTGCCATTTTGTAGTAGTGTCTGAATGTATAGTGGGGTTATTATACACTATATGGTGCACTTAATATATATTATATATACATAGTGCAGTGTTCCAGCTAGGTTGTTTTAGCATGGCGCAGGGCCTTTAATGTCTGCGCCATGCCTGTTTTTCATGTGCCATGCCCTTTTTACACAACCGCCGTGCGGCAATGCTGTTATTTACAAGCTATTTTTCTGCAGTCCCCTGCCGTTACTTTCCCTGCCCCCACGACCCTGGCAGCTTGTTTAGTCAGCGGCATTTAGTTCATACGTTTTTTTCTAAACTGAGCGTCCATGCACAGTGCGTGCATCAGCTCGCTACTAGATGCTTTTCCTTGCCTCCATGAACCCTGCTTGTCCCCGGCAACTAGATCTGCCACTTCAACAGGAAGTTTAAACCCTTTCTTAACCGAACATCCATGTGCCGCGCGCATCAGCTCTTCTGTGATATTAACGTTCAACTAGCATCCAATTTGTATTGTAAATGGTGGCAAAATGATAACTATTCAGCGTACTTTGTTGGAGACAGATCAATATAGGGCATGTCGTGGCCCGTTGGTCGGGTGCTGGCTTACTGGTCCGAAGGTCGGGGGTTCAAGCCCCACTATCACCAGGTTGTCACTGTGCAGCCCAAGTGCAGCTGACTGGGTTATCAAAGGCCAGCCATGTCTCTCTCAGTCTGTGGTGAGAGGCACGTAAAAGAACCATCGCTGTCATTTGAAAAGAGTAGGCGACTGGGTTGCCGTCAGCATGTTTCTGCCCTGCGATGGCCTGGCGAGCTGTCCAGGGTGTGCTCTGCCCTTGCCCAGGGACAGCTGAGGTGGACGTCAGCCTCCCGGCGACTCTAATGAGGATTAAGCAGTTCAGAAATGAAAGATCTGTATATCTACTTAAGATGTACTTAAGTCACATCTATGTAAAAATGCCAAAACGTGAAAGGAGTTGGCTAAATGTTTCCTTGCACAGATTCTTCAGTAAATCGACTAATGACAGTAACCTGTAAGTTTTCATGAAAGAATTTAATTTTAATTACAGAATTTCAGACTAAGAAATTGGTGCGCCCTCTATTGCCCTATTGTGCCATGTCTTTACAAAATCCTAGCTGAAACACAAAATTTTATATATATATATATATATATATATATATGTGTGTGTGTGTATATGTATATGTGTATATATATATATATATATA
>JAOUQZ010000029.1:10455461-10477129 GCA_028564935.1 Neosilurus hyrtlii | reverse complement strand
TCTCCTGCTTTGTGCTGAAGTCCACTATCAGCTCCTTAGTCTTGCTGACGTTCAGGAGGAGGTTGTTGTCCTGGCACTATAATTCCAGGTTTTTAACCTCCTCTAGGTAGGCTGTCTCATCGCTGTTAGAGATCAGGCCCAGCACCACAGTGTCGTCCGCAAACTTGATGATGTTGATGAAGCTGAAAGTGGCCACATAGTCATAGGTGTAAAACGAATAGAGCAGGGGGCTCAGAACACAGCCCTGGGGGGTTCCAGTGTGGAGGGTGAGTGAGGGTGAGACATGGTTGCCCAACTATACTGCATTTGAGAATGTAGTGCAAAATTGTCTTGGCTAATAATGCTTAGCATTTGCTAGAGAATCTGGTATGTAAAAATCAACTACTTATAGGTTTCACAAGCAAAATGTCCAAGCACAGATCATTCTACTGCACTAAAGATTTTGTATTTTAATTAGTTTGGAAACACTATGCTAAAAGCATAATCTCAAGCCCAGCAAGCAACAACAGATGGGTATGTTGACTTGAACACAGTGTTACTTAGTAATACGAGGTACCTACTTTATGATTTGCTAGCTGTAGTGAGGGTGTGAAGGGTTCGCTGCATCAGGTATATGTTTAGCCGACAATTTGTGTTTCCAAGTCTACGTACTCCAGTGATAACACAGTTTACATCAAGAGTAAATGCCACAGAAAACTTTGGTTTGTTTTGCTTTGCAGAATGCTCTCCACTGCTGCATCTCTTCCTGATTTACCCAACGAGGGAGTGCGCCAAGGGCCATAATTCAAAACGGGTGTGTTTGTCTGACACACCTCAGACAAATTAGTGATGTTAAAAGAAATTTGCATTACCGCATGATTATCACGTTAACTTTGACAGCGTTAGTAAATATTATTTTGTGTTTAAACCTGGGGCCAATCAGATAGCAACGTTCAGGATCCGTCTTCATTTTGGGGCCATACCACAGTATTTGGTCTGTGGGTCATGGAAAAAAAATTCTATTATGAACATTCATTTGTGATAACAGAGAAGTCAAAGTGCCTGAATCTATACTTTTTCAGTAATTTTATTTCAGTAAAATTCTCAAAAGCTATTGTATTTGTAAATTCTCCTGGTAGGGGACAAACGACCATGTCCTCTCCGTGACGCAACATTGTGCTAGATTCATTAAACAGATTATAACTAAAAATTATAAAATGCTTCGATACTGAGAGACACTAGCTGCCAATGAAATGTTTTCAAAAAAAAGTTTCAGGTTGAGGAGAAATTTTAAGAAATATAAAAAGTTTACAGCAAAGTTTACATTACGGTTTACATTTATGGCATCTTGCACCCTCATTCAGAGTGACTTACTTATACAGTTGAACAAGTGAGAGTTAAGGGCCTCGCATAAGGGCCCAACAGTGGCAGCTTGGTGGTACTGGAGCTTAAATCTGCGACTTTTGGATTAGCCACCCAGAGCCTTAACAAATGAGCCACCACTGCCCTATTATTATTATTATTACTATTATTATTATAAATGTTGTCCCATCTGTGATACACTTATTTTATTAAGTATAAATTCATATAATCAAAGTAGAAATAAGTTTGCAAACCTACAGTTAAACTTTAACTCCATGATGAGTAAAACCTAGGTAGTACATTTATTTACAGTGTTATGGGGGATTTAGTTCTCAAAAATGTCCTGTCTGTGACAAAAAAATACTGTAGAACGTCCCTTTATGAATAATTTTATTGTGTTCTTTTGTTGCTGTTGTTTGTTTTTTTTGTGGACATTGAAATTATGGTAAAGTTGATTTAGTATCAAACCCACGCTGTTTCACCTTGCAGGGAAAGACTTCTCTTTTGTCATCTGCGTTCCCTGTTCAGACGGTGGCATGTGGGATTTGTACGAAGCAACTGGCTTCTGTTTTGTGCGTGTACAGCATTGCTGTAACAGATGTAAATCCAGCAGACGTCTTGCACTGGGGCGTACGCTAATGATTAATTAAGAGCGTTAAGAGTGATATTAAATAAAGCGTATTATTTACTCTTCCGTTTTTTTATTCCTCAGTCTTATAGATACGGTATATTTTCAACCAAAGAAGGCAACTTGTACGCTTCTCAGTAAGCCGATCATACTCTGGCCTTTCCTGATCACCGTACGACTCTGAGACCTAGCAGAAACTGTAGTCTAGGGATATTTATATGTCGTATATGGCGCTCACCAGTATGTGTGGACAAATCCATAAAGCGTAACAGCTAATGAAGATTAATGAATGAATGATTATGAGTCACTGTTTGTTATTCTGTCACATCGTACCGGACGTTATTGGTTAATTCTGAGGTCGATTAAAATCTACACTAGACAATTAGCACACAGCGATATTTCATTCCTGCAGCTGAACCTGAACCTCACGTTTCTTTCTCCCTCTTAGAATTCAAAGACTGCCCCATGTATATTGGCTAATATTTAATAAAACTTCGGGTGTTGTTTTTGTTTGTTGTGCAAATTATACATACAGTATCCCATCTATATCCACCTTTTCAGCCAACTGTGCTACTCCGAAGTAGCCCGCCTGTGAATAAAATTGAATAACCGTGCTGCACTCCCTACCTCCTCTCCTCCCCCTGCAGCTTTGACTATCTATTATCCAGTGATCTACCGTGTTTTATAGTGCGGGAGGGCCTGTTGTTCTCAGCAAGAGGACAGTGTTGCAGCTGGATCGATATATACCAGCTGGGGTGCTTGATAGTTTAATGCTGCATAGAGCATTTCCTTATATCTCAGAGAAACACATCCAAATAGTTCCTTCAGCATTATGTAGAATCACTATGCAGTGAAATGGTAACATACTTTATATTCCTGTTGTAGATTTGTTTTAAAAATTCATTAAATTGACTTCATTTTGCTTATCAGTCAACACACGCAGCACAAAGTCTGAGGAAGCACTTATTTGGAAGTATTCAATGAACTGTAGCTTAATCATTGTTTGGCACCAACCAAGTTGTCTTGGGTAAGCCTCTGCAAGCTTTGCATTCTTGGATTTGGCCAGTTTTGGCCATAATTCCCTGCAAACACAGTCACATACTAGGTTTGCACTCAGAATTTAGGGTACCTCTGCCAGGCACTAACCTGAAAAAGCTGCAGGTTTTTATAACTTGGCACTGTAATAATGAATTGTCTCCCCCTAATGGGTATCTGCTGAACTTTTTCACTGTGTTTTTTGTTGTTTATAACATGACCCCATGTAACACACGCTTCTCTAAAAAATTATTTAATCTAAATCTGTGCATAATATTTTGGGTTACATTACACACAAACTAACAAATTACCAACCCAACACTGGTGATGGTATAACCTCCTGGCATAGGTAAATATAGGGCCAGATTTTCTTTACATACTGTTATGTATTTGCCTGCTTTCATCCTTCCTTCAGTGATGACCAATTCTCCCTGTGCATGCTGTAGGTTCGTATCCTCAGAGCATAATGATTCTCCCAGCATGCTTTACCATAGACATGGTCATGCCAGTTATTGAGTGATGCCTGGACCTTGGGTCTAGCATGCAGCATGAACTGTAGGACCTTATACCCAAGTGTGTACTTTTAAATCATGCCCCAGGTGGACTCCAAACAAATTCTAGAGATATCTCATCAAGTACAACAGACAGAGGATGTACCCGAGAGCTATTTGGAGTGCCTTAGCCAAGGGTCCGGTAGACAGCTTGGTTAGATATTTCAGCAGCTTGTTAAAATTTGAATAAATTGAAAGACATTTCTAAAAATGTGCTTGTAAATTGATGTCCATCCTTTTTAAATTAAATATCCGTTATAAAATGATTATGCACTGCAATAATTCTGACTCTTCTTTTCATGTTTTAAGAGCATATTAAAGGTGGTGGTGATTATAGCACCACATAAGACATTTTATAGTCTTTCCTTCTTGTTCTTTCAAATGCTGTCCTTTAAAATGTCCATTATAAACGCATCACTCTGCTAGTCTTGAAGAATTCTTCCACGCAGAGTCACATGACCCCCATCTACTCGGCTCCATTCTGCTATTGTTCCTCGTAGAATGACTAAAGAAACAGTTTGTGTCCGCCACGCTTTGCACAGAAATGTCAGCACTCGTGAACTTTGCTGCGTGCAGTGCCTCTGATCCTGGTCTCTCTCTGAATGTCTGGAGTCTAGGAGTGACATTTGCAAAGTTCCGCCATCCAACATCCAGCCATCTATTTCATCTTGCTGTGCTTCAGCCCGGATTCAATTACTGATGATGTCATGAACGAGTTGTTACAGAGTGATGAAAAATCACACTGTGAACTGGAGGAGACTTAGCGGGTTAGCTCGATGGAATGAAGTAAAAACAGTGGCAGGATGGAGCATGCAAGAGTTAGCCAGATGAAAGGCAAGGGAATACACTGCCATCTTCAGTATTCTGATGCTACTTTATAAGTAAGGAGGAAACATAACGCTTCAGGGTGGGCTCTTGAAGGGTGCATCCAACAGGAAGTTACTCTGAGCACCATAAACTTTCCAATATCAGCACATTCTGAAATGCTTTATTCCCCTACCATCAACATAAAGTAAACCTGTCTGGCTTTTCACACCCGAGCCTAGTAGCTCATCAGAGCCGGAGCTTATCCGGTTTCTGTAGCCTGAAGCAACCAGGGGTTCAACTTTGCCTGAAAGGGATGCTAGTTTGTTGCAGATTACCCAGTATTTTTACTGGTACCCATTTATACACCTGGGTGGACAGAGGCACACTCTTGGTTAAGACCTTGCCCCAGGGGTCTTAGCACAGTGGGGGTCTAACACGGATTCGAATGCACAACCTTTTAATCATGCACCCTGACCACTACACCACCAGCCCTACTATCACTATTATCACCATAGGTGGCAATTTATATGTTAAACGTTTTTCATGCATTTATGATTGCACTTAATATTATGGCAAGTCCATGAAACACTTAATCAGCATCAATATATAATCTATTAGCAATCATTTCCTTCACCAGCTTCTTGGTCCAGTCTTACATGTTGTTGCTTTTTTTTCGTTTCTTAATCATGTTCGCCAACTGAGACCCTTGAAACGCTTCAGCAAGCCTACAGCAATGAAGCGATGAGCTGAGTGAGATGTTCACGCTTCAAGAGGGGCAGGGGGTCCCTGGAGGATGACCCCCTTCCCATCTCGAAGCGTGAACATCTCACTCGGCTTATGACATTTTGCCCCTCTTGACACAGCCACCAAAATGGCTTTATTGCCACAGGTGTGCTAAAGCATTTCTAAGGTCTAGGTTTCTAGGTGTCATAGGGCTCAGTTTATTTTACTACAGGAGCTGTCCTGGGACGGTCATATTGAATGATCTGCCCCACAGTCAATCCCTAACCTGAAAATTATGGTTGTACATTTCGCTTGTGTTTACAAACTGTATAGTATCTGCTACCCCGAAACAAATTCTTTAAGACTGCACTAAAATCAGCAATTTCGGTAAAAGACGGCTAAAGCTAACTAATTCACAAGGAAGAATGTAAATACTAAATACAGTTTTCCATTCAAACTTCCAGTGTAAAACTATATGCATGCACATTAACTGGCTGAATATGGTTACATGGTGCATTGGGTCAGGTAGGTAGAAATAGCTTGTTCTGATTGGTGGCCTACGTTATTTGTTTTTGTTCTTTGTTTCTTTTGTTTCTTGAAAATTGCTGATTATCCCATAAAGGGTGAAAAAGTTTGGTCAGCTACGTCATGCTTCATTGTTGTAGCTCGTTTATTTTGGGTTTGCTACATGTACAGTACTTCTTTGACTGCAGGGCTTGTTGATTCACTGAGGCATCCGATGCTATTTAGCTGCATGATACACAATCACTCTGTCAGCTTGACTTATGGAGCGTCGATACATTAGCTGTTATCTCTATGTGAATATTTATCATTCTTATACGCCGTTCCGGCGCCATGATTCACATCCTCATTTCATTAAGGTTTCTGTGCCGATCATTTTTACTGTGTTCAGCACGGCATTTATTCCTACACGAACTCCATTGCTTGTCAATATGTTTTCCTCTGGATGTATTTTTGTACAGCAATGAAAAAAAATGTAGAGTGGAAAAATGTGAAGGACAGAATCCTCCAGAAGGGATTACAAAGATAGGGTGAGAATTAATGAGGTTTGCCGTCTCGCCAAGCACATTTTTTTTCCTGCCACAGACTTACGGCAGGTGCACTGGTGGTGGCTCCTTAATGACTCGAGGAAATTAATTGGCCTGAATTAGCTTTTGCATAATTTCTGAACTGCACTTTTTTTTTTTAATAAAATATTTATTCACACCTTTCCCTTAACTAAAGTTTGTGCCACTGTGCCTCACGCTCACTTATAGTCGTCTCGCTGTTCTCCATTCATGCCCGTTGGTGACGTTAGTCCTGAAGAGATCTGGTTGATAATTGCGTTTTGGTTGGGCAGCACTTAATGGCAACAATACACGATTTCTACGAGCGTCTAGCTTCCCAGAAATGGGTAAACCAGCAAGAGGTTTGAGGTGGCAGTAAGTCACAAGTCCACTCTTTACAATCGTATTTAGCAGAAAAGCATTTCAAGCTAGTCAAGATGCTCATATGAAATTTGAAGTGTAAAAGTTAGCATCAGGATGTAAATCTAGTCTTGAATCACAATGTTCCTCATAAAAACAAGACGATATTGGATTCAAGTGCATAACTATTTAATAAAGGTTTATTTAATAATGCAAAAACAAATAAAACACACCAACCGGCTTGCAGCATGAACAAATGTGTTTAAATGAACACTGTGGCATGGATAAAACAGAACAAGCATAAATAGTAGCTAGACAAAGGGCAACTAATGATACTTAAAAATGGTACACAATCAAAGAAACAGGTGTTCATGATCAGGGACATGAGGCATACAGGGGCTGATGGGAAATGCAGTCCAGAAATCCAAGACTATAATATTTGTAAAAATGTTCGTAATAGCATTATGAGAGTAAAATATTGAATAATGTGGGTTTCATGAAATTTCTACCAGAGGGGGAGCTTTGGACAAGATAAACTCTTTTAGATTTGGGAGATGATCCACATCAAATTCAGGATACAGACTTTTTTTGAAGGATTCTTTAACATTGTGAAATTAACGATTTTTTGGAAGTGTGTTGATATAGCAGGCCCAGCAGGGGGTGTTGTGTACTAATTTTTTCCCCGGCTTGGCAGAGGTTTGCGCTCTCCTGGCACTCTTGTTCTAAAGTGTATTTGTGCCTGTTTTCGAAATGTATGGAATACAATAAATTTCAAAAACAAACATTTTTGGGAACATTCTTTATTCTACAGTGTATATGTAGCATATCTGGGATTACCTCACCCACTTCTTTAAGCATTTAATTTATTATAAAATAATTTATAAAATATTTATTGTACTATATTATACTTATATAATTATAAGTTCTGTTTGTAAGGCAACATAGAAAAGCCTTTTAGAATGAGGGTTTTTATGGCCTTAAGTATAAAGAATTATCATTTTTGCACATCCAATCACTGCGTGTAGGAATGTATCACTTGTTGCGCTTGATTTCACCGACGACTTGTTGTGTCTGTGAAGGGACGATGCCACTGTTAGTCTAGAGGAATGGAGAGAACACTCTGGCTCGCTCATTGCCTCTCCTTCTCTCCCTCCCTCTCTCTGACAGATGGCAGGGACTAATAGCATAATTAAGTAGCCGCACCGGCGGTTCCTGTTTACCGCCTCGTTGCTAAGCACTGACATCAGCCAATCCGTCCTTCTCTCTAATCCTGTGCCCTCCCTCTCTTACTTATCCCCCCCTCTCTCTCCCTCTCTCTATACCTTCGTCTCCTCCTCTGTCTCTCTCCACTTATTCCAGTGGCTGGTGCTTGGGCAGCCTCAGTGCATTTTGTAGCGCTTTGAGCAGAGCTCTGAGGCAGACGGCATGCTTACAGCTTGCAGTACCACTCCGCTGGTTCTCTTCATGTAGTTGCAACTGCTGACTTTCATCTCTCACACACACACACACACACATATACACACAGCCACACACTCGGGCACACACACACACACATACACACACTGAGCATCGAGCTCCATCTCACCAGGGCTTTTTATTTTCTGTCTTCAGGGGTGTACTTTACAGGTGGAGACCTGTAGAATCCAGGTAAAGAGAAGTAAGGTGGACATAATTTTCTGTAATTTTTGGTCTGAATTTTTTCTTTCCCTGACTTTTGGTTAAATCGTTTGCCGATCTCTACACCCGCCCCGCCTCCTGGGGGGGGCGTCGCCCGCACGGCCGCATGCATGACACAGCGCCGAAGCGAAAAGCCCACCATCAGCATCCAAGAGCACATGGCTATTGATGTGTGCCCGGGCCCTATCCAGCCCATCAAGCAGATCTCTGACTATTTCCCCCGCTACCCGCGGGGTTTCCCTCCCACAGCAGCCCCGGTCCTGAGGCGAGCTGGCTCGCTGCGTTCTTCCACTTCGTCCTCGTCCTCCATCCCAGCCACCAGCTCCTCAGCCACCGAAACGGGGCAAGAAAAGATAGACAACGATGATGACCTGGACCTGGCCTTCAGCGCCGCCTCCGCCTCTGCCTCCACCTCCGCCCTACCTCCGCCCAGCAGGAAGGAGGAAGAGCCCGACATGGAAGGCTACGACTCCGACGATTCCAGTGAGTCCTCTTATAAATCCTTCCTGTTGCTCCTTTCTAGTCGTAGAAGAATGGTATAATTTTAGACATGTTTACTGTAGATCTTCCACCAACTCCATCTGTTGACTCTTTCTTTAGCTTTCTCTAATTCTCTCCCTTTCTCTTCTCTCTCTCCTTCTACTACATCATTATAGTTTTTAGTGCTTTTTCCTCATTTTCTCACTCTCAAGCCAATTTCGTTCTTTAACACACAGCATTATGTGATATTGATTTTTTATTTATTTTTTGCTCTGATGGTCCTCACATTCCCCTCTTTCTCTCTCTTTCTCTCATGCTGCTTTTGCGTCGACTCTTGCCACAAAGACACCTGTTGCATCACCATCCCTCGCCCCCCCCCCCCCCCCCCCCCCCCCCCCCCCCCCCAAATAATTCTCCAGCCATACATTTCCAAACACCGTTTTTGTTTTTAATTACCCCTGATGAGTCACACTCTCAGGAGCTCCACTTGAGCGTGTGCTTGTGTTGTAGAAAGTGCCTGTGCTGGCCCGATGAAGCGGTGGGCGTGCGAGCTTTAGATCCAGACGCTGTTTACATCAACACGGCGCAGACGTACATGCCGCAGCGCATGGAAGTGTTAGTTCTCACTATTGGGGCCGTGGGTCTGGATGTTGTGGAGTGCCAGATCTCAATAGGGTTTTATGGGGTGCTTTTCGCAATGACTCATTCAGTTGAACCGGATCTTGACGAAAGCTGTCGTAAACTGTTACACAGCATTTCTGATCTGGCCTGGTTTGGTTTAAATTTTTTATAATCTGGACCAGCTGATACTCAGTGCTCACTGAATTGACCTGCTCACATGGGAAGAAGTTTCTCCCTGCTTGTAGACAGTTTCAGTGGCCATACTTGTTGATGCAGCATTCAAGCCAAGTGCCCTTACACTTGCTATTAACCATACCCTTCTACTAGCTAACTTGTATTACTAAACAGTTTGTTTAACTGTTATGAATTATGAAATACGTCATGACTGCTGCTGTCTATTTATTAGTGCCACATTTATATCACAAATCATGTAATAACTGATAAATGAACATGATATTGGACAGTTACCGGTATTATCAAAGTATCAGTGTGTCCCAAATTTATATTAGCAGAGCTTTTTTTCCTCCGTTCATCAAAATGCCGATCTTTGATTGAAGTCATGCTTTAAAAGGCACTGCTTTACAGCTACGGGAGGAATAGGAACGTGTAATAGATATGAAATACTCTTATGTGACCAGTGCAGCTTGAGCTTGCGCGTTGCCACCAAATCAAATCCCAAATCAGATTACCCCCAGAAGCTGCCATCCCTTAACTGCATGCTGTCTTTCATTCTGTGTGTGTGTGTCTAAGCATGCTCAAGGGAAAAGGGAGCATGTGTGAGCGAGGTCACCATCCTGTGTGCATGTCCAATGCGACTGCAGTTGGCCAGGCTAGACATCAGCTGTGTGTTTGCCTTAGTTGCTGCCTTTATTAAAGACACACTAGTATATTAACAGGGAAAATCACTCCATCCCTGCTTAAAGAACACCCCTCTGATTCCCTCTGATTCATGGTTCACCTGTTAGCAGCAGAGCAGCAGCCAAATCCAGATATATACATAAATATGCAAACTACAGATAAGCGGTTCATTTGCAGGGGCACTTAACAGGCCCCGAGGCCCACACGGTATGGAATGGAGTGCCTCCTGAACGGTACCACTGCTAAGAGATGTGGATAATGCAACAGATGGATGTTGGAGCCACTTCCTTGCAAACATTTGGCACCCAGCAGCTCTTATGTCGACAAACCATTTTGCAGACCTGCAGGAGATCTCTGCTGTTTGAAACACTGATTGCAGTACAGATTGCGATGCTCTAAAATGGAAAAAAAGAAAAGTCATGGTCTGTCAGATGCAGCGCACATTAACGGGAATAATTAACCAGATGGAATAGCTGCTAGATGAAGCTCTGATCTGTCACCAGGGAATGCTCTGTATTGTTAAACAGCAATAAAAGATGGCATCATAAATAAGCATTTGGGCTGTCTTTGTTGGGGTTATGTTGGGTGAGATTGAAAATACCAGAATTAAATGTTTAAATCAGACAGTATCTCAACATATGGGGCCGATGGTATAGTGGTTAGGATGCTGGGTTCATGATCAAGAGCTCATGGGATCAGACCCATTAGACCCGCCATGTTTAAGACCCCTGTTCATGGTCTTGACCAAAAGTATGCCGGTGAACACCCAGTAGTATAAATGTGTACCAGTAAAACTACTAAGAAGACAACTTGCAATGGACTTGCGTCCCATCCCGGAGGACCTGAGCTCCTGTTTCACGCTACAGAAACCGACCTGATGAACGAAACAGACTCACCAGACAACACATGCGCAGGTGTTTATTACCTAACACTCTATAGACACCCCCTCCCCCTTTTATCCAGTTTGTTGGACAGTTGACCATCACACCCACATTTACATTTATTGCATTTTGCAGATGCCCTTGTCATTTTTTAATTCTCTTATTTGTACAATTGAGCACTTGAGGGTTAAGGTTAAGGCTCAATGGTCCAACAGTAGCAGCTTGGTGGTAGTGGGCCTTGAACCCCTAACCTTCTAATCAGTGACTCAGATCATTACCCAATGAGCCACTGCTCTTATAATAACCTCAATTCTTCTGCGAAGGTGAGCCCGCTGTCAGGATTTATGTTAATTCAGCCACAAGAGATTTAGTGAGGTCAAATATGGCTGTTGATCAAGGAGTTCTGGGGCGATAAGCTCTCAGTATTCCAGTTTGTCCCAAAGGAGTTCAGTGAGGTTGAGGAATGGACAGTGCAAGACACTGGAGATCTTCCAATCAAGTCTTTGGGAAATTTGCTTTGTGTTCCATTCTCAAATAGGATTGGGGCTCTGGACAGAAATTGTAATGTTACCACAGCCACAGACATTCTAGACTATAGATATTGTCTATAAATATGCACAACATTGTAGCAACAGCTTGGGGAAGAACCATATATGGGCATGATGGTCAGGTGTCTGCAAATATTTGGCTTAATACTCCATGTTGTGATCCATGTTCGTGTCATTGTCCATTAGGTAATTGGAGAATCATTTGAGGCCATGGAAAAATTCTCAAAAACTGCAATTTTGACAAAAAATAACATCATCACTCGATCATCACAAGATCTTGAATCTCAACCATGACCCAGCAATCCATAGCCTGGAGCCACATGATTAAAATTGGCCGTGCCCTCAGTGTAGGAGGAACGGCATTAGGCTTTCAGTCTTTCATGTCAATCACATTGAGAGTAGCCAAAGGTGGGTGTTGATGAAGTCATGTATGCAAAAGAGGACGGATAGCGCTTTACATCTGAGCAATGTGGCTCATCATGAGCAACAGTTTGGCTTGAGAAAACTGGGATGTGGTCCTCATGGTAAAATTTTTGGAATGGGTCTGGTCTTCATCATTGACCTAAAACAAATACAGGTAGTTAGAATGAATGATGCGAATGATACGCTAAAGGAACATCGGGAAAGTAAGATTACCTCACATAAGAGGGGAAAGATAGCTTCCTCTCCTGTTGCACACGCAAACTAAATGTGATTCAATCGGAGTTAAGATGGATCGCTATGTGAATGCATTGATAAACACAGTCCATTCTTCACTGTTCATGCCATAATGCCTTCGGGAAATAAAGCCCTCACGTTCTCCCTATTTCATCTTCCTTCCATTTGCCCACTGTGCTTTATCACAGGGTGTAATATTAGGTCCCTGTGTTGTCCAGTGGGGGAAGATTTATGTTCGGAGGCATATTACGATACCGGCTCGCTGTTGGGAGTCTCACTTTAGAGTCTGCCACCAGACAGAGGCTTAAAGGAGATTTCAGAAGATATGGTCCTTGCTGAAAATGTTAGAGTAATATAAATGGAATCAAGCCGTGATTATTTTCCCAGGGAGAAGAACAAAGCAGTTTTAAAAGATTAGCAAACCTGCCACGAAAGACTACTCCAAAAATTCTCATGTGGAGAGGATTGTTCGTCGCAGACGACCAGCTATTTAGCTAAAATATTTGCATGGAGAAAAGGAACTGGTTCCTACTAAAATTATTTGCTTAGCCTGTTCAAATTTACTATTCTTCTGTGTCAACTCACTGTGGGCTGATAGAGCGAGGCGGAATATCATGTAGTACTGCTACATTGCAGTTTAGGAGATACCAGGATATGGTAATTGGCTTAACAGGGACAGATTCCTCTCAAGAACTACCCCTATGGTGCAATCTTCGTGCGAGCACTGGTACTGCCATATTGGTGCAAGAAGATGTAGAACCCCTTAAGTGTACCCTTTTCTAACCTGCTTTTTGTCAATTTGGAGTATAATTGAACTAGAAAAGTGCAGCTCGAACCCCCGTGTGCTTCAATCAAAGTGTATCTGATCACAAGTTTGTTAATTAGGAGCTTATCCTGTGCTGCACCAAGGGCTCGGGAGATCTCCCTAAACTCCTCGACTCACTTTCACCGCATGCAACACAACACCCTGATCTCAGGATCACGGAAGCCATGGCTACCCGCTAGCTGAAATCGTTATGGACGGATTAAAGCTGTACACCACCATAACATACTTTCATCATACTAATCTCATGGCAGAGATGATGTTCACTGACTGTGCCAGTAGGTGCATTATTTTCAGAAATATCCACAGCATAAACAAAGAGCGAAATGCTTTTTTTTCTACTAGTAATAGTGGGCGAAGTAGTAACCCTGGGCTAGGTGAATTTCTTTTAATGTTGTTGTAGAAAAATAATCCAAGCCAGGGCTGTGTGATAGAGCCCAGTGCGAATCAGCCTGGTTAATACTTCACTCTGATTTCGTGTGCGCATAAAGAATGCGAGCAGTATTATTATATCCCCACTCTCGGCTTATCTTACAGTAGTGTGCAGTGAAGATTATACGCCACCAATTTTGTCTAAAAGGGCTCCTAATGAAAAGAAGTAAAAAAAAATGACTTCTCTATTTACTAATCTAGGAAATCCATAGTACTGGCTTTAGAAAGACCTTTCGTCACACAGTGTGTAAGTACTCTGGAACAATGCTTTATGGGATTTCAGGCACAATGCTAGTTTGTATGTTGTATGTACTGTATATGCACAGGGAAATACATCTATGTTTACGACTGTGGGTCAGGATAATGAAAGAATAAAATAACATAAATAATTATTTAAAATGTAGCTTGCCTTAGCGTGACTCCTAGGAAGACTTCAAACTGTAATTTCTGGAAGTGTTCCTGAGCCCATGCTGTGATATCCATGACAGAATCATGCCTGTTTTTAACACAGTGCCACCTGAGGGCCCTAAGATCACAGGCACCAGTATTGATTTTCAGTCTTGTCCCTTGTACAGATAGATTCCTATATGTAGATGATGATATATTCAAAGTATTTGCACTTTATTTATACTTTAAGAACGTATTTTATTCTGAAAACCAGTAAAAAAAAAAAAAAAATGGGGACCTAGCGTCCCATCCAGGAGTAGTTGAACTCCTAGTCGGAAACCAGTGATAAGCACCGGCCTGATTAGCCACTAGGCTCGATTTTTTTCCCCCACTGTCCTGTGTATGTATTACTTTTGATCTGGATGACAAGTAAAAAAAAATTAACCACAATCCTCTATGACTATGGTCAAAAATAAATATAAAGACTTAAATAATAAAAAAAAAGTATTGCATAACACATTTGAGCACAAGTGTGTCATTGGATGATGCTGTAAATAGACCAAAATAAGCAGGCAAAAATAACAGGGGAAAAAAAATCTTTTTTATGAAAGAAAATAAAAAAGATGTACATCTTCATGCACAGCTTTGCACACCAAAGCGTGGGGAGGGGAAATATTCACGCTGTGTTCAGTGAACATGCAGCCTGAGCCTTAGTCTGTATTAACACACATAACTGCTGCAGTATCTTGGTAGAATTACGCCACAAAAGCTTCCCAGGTACAGAGGGAGGAAGGGGAAGGAGGAGGCGGAGGAGGAGGAGAAGGAGGAGGAGGAGTAGGGATCGGGGATTTCCTGAAAGCGAGCCACAGTCTTCTGTGGAATCCTATTAAGCATCTATCCGCAAGCTGTCAGCTGATAATGAAAGGAACAGACCACATTTTCTTTCCATTATTGGCCCCGGGACTCTGCCGGGCCTTTGGAAAAAAAAAAAGAGCATGCTATATGTACTCATGCCTTTCTGCATGGCAGAGGATACGGCATGTACAGCACAAAACCAAGACTTCCGTGGAAACCGACAGCCAGACCTTTATTGTATTGTACCTCTCTCTCTCTTTGTTGCTGCTCTCTTTCTTGTTATTTTCTACAAGCATATCCACCATCTGTGGTAGCCATTCATGGAGTATGCTCTTATTATTGCTGTTCGCCTGCCTTCTGTGACACGTCGCTGTCTGTTTCTTGGCAGAGTGATTCATTCAGCCGATGACGGACAGTGAAAGAGTCACAACAGGCGACAGTGACGGAGCTTGATTATCATTTTCACAGTGCAGCTTAATCAGGTTATGTCAGGCCGCAGTGGACCTTTAAAGCGTATTTAATTTATTTTTCTCTGAACGGAGAAAACTAGTGATGTGACTTGCTTTTAAAGCCAGAGAGCATTGCATGGTTCTCATTTTTTTCCAATATTAGTTTAACAAATAGTCATATCAATAGTACTTTCTTCATCACAGTTCTTTCTGTCATGAAATAGTACAATGATGCGGAGACTCACTGGCATGCCTAATTACTACTAAATACCCGAGCAGGGAATGAGTCAGATGAGAACTAGCATGCTGTAAATAAGCGTGGGGGGTGGGGTGGGGGTCTGGGGTTAAGAAATGAGCCTGCCTTTAAACATTAAGGGGTTATTAAGTCTGGGTAAACATGAGTGAATTATTGTGGATGTGTAATCACTTCATTTGAACGCAAAAAGGAAGAAAATGAGCTGTTTATACCTTATTAAATTTATTAGATTGGAGGGGAAAAAAAGTAAAAACCAACCCCAAGTCCTGAAAACTCACTCACTCATTCACTCACTCATTTGCCAAACAGCTTAATCCTACTAGGGTTGTGGCGACTCTGAGCAAAGGCGGCGTACGCCCTAAACAGCTTGCCAGACCATCGCAGGGCCAACACACACCTATTCACACCCACGGTCACACCTAGGGGCAGTTTGGAACTAATGCGGATGTCTTGGGACTGTGAGAGGAAACCGGAGTATCCATAGTAAAACAATTATCCACTCAGACCCATTGAATATCACAAAATATCCACCTCGCCTTGGATGAATTATTGCTTTAGTGTATACTAAACGGGAACATAAGAAAAGCAAACTAAAATGAATTTTTTTTTTGTAACTTGTTTGTAAGGTGGATAATGTGGGTTATGCTGAAATGGCAAACCAATCAGATTGCGCCACTGCCATGTAGTATATGCTAAATACTCGTATGTATATGTACATATTTAGCATATAGTATATGGCAGTGGTGCAATCTGATTGGTTCGCTATCTTAGAATAACACACATTATATCTAAAATTCTATCATTGAAATATTTTGCATGAAGTCAGGTGATAAGCGGGATAATGTACAGTGAGCTGGTCATTATGAAAGTGACCTCTTCAGGGTGATACAAGACCCCTGTCAGGGTTTATAACACCATGATGAGGGTTGCTGTACAGTGATGTAATATAAATAGCCAGTACAAGTTGAGCATGCGTAGGTGATAATAAAACCTTAGGTGAGGGTTAGCATCCTGCCATGTGCATTGTCGCGGCAGGATTAGGTTAGATTAATGCTGTGAAACGCATACCTACAGAGAGCAGAAACCAAAAGCTACATGTACAGGACAAGCCTGAGAACTTTCACTTTTCAGCCAAGAAGCACTCTGACATCCCACACATTTTTAAGACACTCGCAGTACTTATCACGGACATTCTGCTCCCCACATTCAATCCATGGATTAAGGTCATTCACGAGAGGCTTTCAGTGGGGGAGGGATTGGCTGGAGGGGATACACGTGTGTGGGATCATGGTGTGATTGTGTTTTTCGCTTGCGTTGTGTTTTGTATTCGAGAACCGATGCGACACCTAAACACTGTGGGATAAGGCAGGACGGCTGCCAGTGGCCACATCTCAACCATCTTTATTACTGTCATGTCTCGCTTTATTTGGCACCAGTGCTTCCAGGCTTGTTTATCGCACAACAAAACCCTCTTCAACTTGGACACCACTTTCAATTTTGCACTCCTTAATTTGTCACTTAGGCTAATTGTTTACACGTTACACTTTCCCAGAAAGCTTTTGCAGCAGGACTCTTCTGCGTTAGCGAAATGCACCGATCTTTCTGTAATACGTAATAATAAAAAATTTTTTTGCCTTATTTCCAGATCTCTTTATTCCTGAAAGCATCCCCAGCTGAGCTTTTACTTCCATCGTTAATCTGTTTTCTGCTTCAGTCAATCCTGCTGGAGCTTTAGCCGGGTTAATGATGGATCACACTCGACACACGCACACACACACACACACACACACACACACACACACCAGTAAATACACAGGACCAAGAATTATGTGTACACTTACACTCAGAAACCAACCTTATACCAATACTACATACGAAAGGTTCCTTCCCCTTCCGTTCCCCTCAGGTCCATCGGTTAATGCAGCATTTCATCCATAAATGGTCATTTGGTTAATGATAAATACAGGCACATTAGCATAAATGCCAATCTGCCCCCAGTAGGCTCAATGCAGTAGCAACATTAGCAGTTTGCTCTTTCTAAAGAAGAAGGGAAGTCTTGTTTTTTTTTTTGTTTAGGTTAACCAGAAAGACATCCATTAACCAACTGGTTAAAAATGTTAGTCTCCTCACTGTTGTATTTTCAGTAACGAAAGCAATAATCTCCTTTTTTGGAATTTGACAGCGAAAGCACAGAGGAGGAGATTCCAGACAATGCAGTAATAAATAAAATAGTCTTGAAAGGGTTCTGTCCAATAGTTCAAAGCAAAATCCTGGGGAATATGTTTTTTTAGGGGTTTGCTCGCTTGCTCGCATCTCAGATGCTGGAGTTCACCCTTATTGTTCTTTAAAAATCTAGCCTTAGTGTGATGTACAATTTCACACCAGATAAGGGTATGTCTTGTACAGACAGCGGATTTCTGCACCCATCTAAGATTCTCATCCCAGAGTTCTTCAGGTGTTTCCTCCCATAAGTTTTCTTGCCACATGGCTTTTGTGGAGTGAATTTGGTGTTAAATGGTTCAAGGTATGGATTGGCATCTGAAATCTAGCAAGAGGTTCTTCACTGGGTAATTAGGGCACTATGAGATGGTTTCACAAACAAAGCTACAGATTTGCAAATAGCTGAAATAAAGTGGTGCTTTGGGAGGGAGAATGGATCTGAAACGCTTTGAAAAGATATAGAAGCACCATCAATATACAGATTTAAAATTTTATTAATGCCTTGATTGGACCAAAATGAAAAAACGTGTCCTGCAAGAAACCTGCAGTACAAAATAATGTTTCAAATGAGCCCAAATCCCAAGATTCTTGGGTGGAAGGTGGGTCAAAATAGAAAATGTACTGTACTATGGCCTTCAGTGACAATGGCCTTCAATGCTAAAACTTCGTAGAAGGTAGAGGCAAGGTCCAGATGATTCCAGATAAACTCTAGAATCAGACTAACGTTTAATGCAAAACAAGGAAAATTTTAATACAGTCAAGCCAATATGGTTAACTTTGTGGTACAGTGGTTAACACGTGGTACCATTATCCTGGGAACATTTCCATAGGGATTTAGCATTTTCCAACCCTGCTTGTCTGGGTTTTCACTTGGTGCTCCAGGTTCCTCCTACAGTCCAAAAACATGAAGATCAGCTTGAACTTGTGTTAGCCCTGCAACAGATTGATGACTTTTTCAGGGTGTTCCCTACCACTTGCTCAAAGTCAGCTGGGATTGGCTCCAGCTTTCCTGGCGACCATGAAAGACCATGCGTTATACATAATGGATGCATGGAATACAAATGAAAAGGCATGGATGGATAGATGGTTGGAATACATATCAAAAGCTAATAAAGTTCAACGTTTTTGAGATTTAGTGTCTTCTTAGGTTTGGGGCAGCAAAGAAGCAAAATTTGCCTTGTAGCCTTAATTTATAGTCAAAAGTTTGACAGAATGAATAAAGGTTGGCCAGTTGCCATGAGGTAGAGTACGTGGCCTAATGAAGATTTTACAATGCATAGAAGTGAATAGATATAGATGCACAATCAGATATAAAGTGCATTATACTTATGGGAGAAAGCAGGAAATAATCAGGAAAGGAGCAAGACTACTCCGTACTAGAGGGATTAAAAAAGTGCCAGGCATCAGAAATTTCCTTCATAAAGGGTGGAATTAATTTAGAGGATTTTAATGATGGACACATATTGGAGACAAGAACGATCCAGCTACAGACGTATTAAAGTCACTTCCATGAGTTAAGTAATGCAATAATTAATCCTGAAATGTTATAAATACGGATTTAAAGAAGGTATCATGCCAGTTCAAGGCATCAACGTTCACCCAAACTATTTTGGTCATCAGTAACTGGAATGAAATGAGGAGTGATTAAGTTGCCCTTCTGATCCACTTCTCAGCCTTGCCTGGTTCCTAGCCAAGAGATGGGTCTTTATGTATGTAAACAATGTGAGTGTCAAAGATGGATTAATAAACCCCTTACTGTTAGAGCTAATACACTTTAAGTATCCCTTAATACCCAAAAGACATTGGAGAAGGTTTAAGTTGGGGCATGAATTAAGACCCTGTAGTGTAGTGGTACAAGTTAGCCCTCCATCACACTCGAACAAAGACCATGATGACCGCAGTGTGTCCTTAAAATTTTGATGATCACTGCGGTCAAACTAGACCAAGTTCAAACTACATCTTTACTACGTCCATGTCAGGTTCTCTCTGTTTAACAGATTCCAGCTAATTTCTTACCACATCCATGTTTCACAATGTTCTTATAACAACCAATCAGATCACACCACAAACCTACCACGTTCTCACCTTGTTTGTCTGGTCCTTCTAAATACTACTTCATGCACTGCGCTTTTTCATTTATTCTGCAGGTTTACATGTGTCCACATCTACATTTAGCAAAGTCTGCACCACATTTGGACCACGCCAATAAAGTCCTTACTAGGTTTTTGTTAAGTCCAAAATTCAACCACATCCTTCACGTCCATGCCACAGGACCATACGTCCTTATCATTTTCGTCGGGTGCTGTAAAAAATCTGTACTGTGTCCACGCAGTTTTTGAGGATGTAGTGAAAACATGCGGAGTTTAAAGAAAAAAACAAAAAAAGAAAACAAAAACGCTGCAAAATATATAATAGTTGTTTGAGGCAGGAAGACACGGTGGCATAGTGGTTAGCGTGTCCTCCTCTCAGTGAGAAGGTTCTGGGTTCGAGTCATGGGCTTGGGCATTTCTGTTTGGATTATACATGTTCTCCCACTGCTTGTATGTATTACCTCCGAGTACTCCGGTTTCCTCCCACAGTCCGAAGACATGCCCATTATTCTAATTGACTGTTCCCAACTGCCCCTAGTGTGAGTGTGAATCAATGTGGGTGTGTTGCCATTTAATGGTCTGGTCAGTTGTTCAGGGTGTACCGCTCCTTTGCAGAGTGTTGGCTGAGATAGGCTCTTGCCTCCTCGCGACCCTAGTAGGATTACACAGCTCAGCAAATGAGTGAGTGTTAAAGGGCAGGTGACAAACACTCACTCACTCATTTGCTGAACCACTTAATCATATTAGGGTCAAGGGAGATATCTGGAGCCTATTTCAGCCAACACTGGCGAAGGCAGGGACACTGTGAACAGCTCGCCAGACCATTGCAGCATCAATATACACACAAAACCATTCACTCACCTAGGGGCACTCAAGCACGGCGAGAGCATGCAAACTTCAGCTGACAAAATTGCAATGTCAAATATCTGGATGCAAAGTAGATAACAAACCCTCCACCCTACCCACCCAAAATATTACCCTTTGTGCTGAATGCATATTGACGGATTTCAGCAACTGCCCTTAGATGTCACTTATAAGTGACTTTCACATAAATGGGTTATCCGTTGATTTCTCAGTGGAGGGAAATGTGCTAGTCTTTGTTCATGGTAATTAAATCGGCGTACAGATGCAGTAGATATATAAGAAACTAAAAAAAGAAAAGAAATGCTTTTACAAAGATGTATTCCTCCTCCATCTATGCTTCGCTCCTCTTAGTTCGACTCTCCACACCTGCCCCCAGTATCACTCCATGACTTATGTAACATATGCTCAACTTGTATAGCGATGTACCGGGTAAAAGCAAATACATTATTCAGAATGTACAGATGTATTCTAAACAGATAAGCATACAAATACAAACAGCAGCTATAGGAAACTGTTGCTCGTACACTTGAAATGTTCCAGATATAAAGTTTACAAGACAGAGAGTTTGCATTCATTTATGTACATTCATTCATTCATCCTTAGTAACTTCCTGGTCAGGTTGCTGAGGCAATGATGTAAATAAGACTGCTAATTTATTTATGTTTTGGGAAGCAGGTAAAGTAGTTAGAAAAGGTTTATGTCAGATACAAATGAAAAAGCAAGAGCAAACGCAAACCTCCACCATGCTCAGCACAAAGACACAAAGTCTTATTTATTTATTTGTTTGTTTGTTTATTTATTTATTTTTAGGATTAAACCCCCCCCCCATTTTTCTCCCTAATTTAGTCGTTTCCAATTCCAATTCCAATTCCCAATTTTGCCCATCGACCAGGGAGGGGCGTAAGCAAGCACATGACCCCTCTGTGACATGCGATGCTGCCGCCCACCTCTTTAGAAACTGCTGCGCATGCGTATTTGGGAGCGACCTAACACACTCGGAGGGAAAGCGCTATCCGCCCCCTCGTACGAATGAGCTCACAGACGCCCATGATTGGCTG
>JAOUQZ010000029.1:10440965-10455361 GCA_028564935.1 Neosilurus hyrtlii | reverse complement strand
GTGACAGGGAAGTGAGCGTATGCCATCCCTCCCTCCCATGAGAGCTCGGCCAATTAGCTCCCATGGACTCCCAGTCATGGATGGCTGTGGCATCAACCCGGATTTGAACTTGCGATCTCTGGGTTGATAGTCGCGCACCTTGTTGATGCACCACTCGGGAACCAACAAAGTCTTATTTCAAAGTGTTTATTAGTGTATTCAGTGAATCCTGGCTTTGATCCAAACCATCCCCAAAAACTCCTGGAGTCCTCCTTATACAAAGCCCCACCCCTGGTAGTAACTTTGCTGAAATCTGCACATAACTTTTTGCAAATAACAGCAAGTACACAGCACCCCCTGCTGGGCTTGCAGTAAAACAACATTTCCAAAAAATCATCACAGTTTTAAAGACAAAATTTGATCTGGATCATCTCCAAAACAGTTTGCATGCTCTCCCTGAGCATGCGTAGGTTTCCCGCAGGTACTCTGGTTTTCTCCGACCATCCAAAACCATGCACAGTAGGCTAATTGGCTGTTTCAGATTGTCCCTAGGTCTGAGTGTGAATGGCTGTTTGTGTGATTCCCTGCAATGGTCTGCTGAGCTGTTCAGGGTGTTCCCTGCTTCCTTACAATCCTAGCAGGAGTAAGCGGTAAGGCTCATCGGTGAATGATCATCTCCAAAACTTCACCTCTGGTAGAAATTTTATAAAAATCTGCACATAACCCTTTACTAACATACAAACAACCCAAGGATTAAACATAACCTCCTTGGTAGACATTTAGGCCACACCCAGTGTGTAGCATGATTAGCATGTATCTCCAGACTACATAGTATGGCAATTTACTATAATAGTTTTTCTATACATCATAATAGGGATAGGGAACAGGGAAACATTTACCTAGAAATAGCAAATATCAAACTTGAAATATATTCCACGGCAAATACTATTCTTTCACAGTAACATCATCATTGAGATGAACTAAAACGGTACTCTAAATGCTGTAGCCATAATCAAGTGCACTGTAAACACACATCTTACACACAATGTAAGGGGGACGCATGCAGAGCAACAGCAGCCTGGATGTGTTTACCAGCATGCGTTTATCTCAAAGGAGAGTAATTATAGCTGAAACGTGGTGCCGGAAATCCACTCAATCCCTCATTTGCATTTACCGCCGTCTTCCAGCTTTTTTAAGAGCGTAAGCAGCTTCTGTGTGTGTGTGGGTGGGGGGGCGGTAATTTATGGATGGTTAAAGGGTCACATTCATAGTTTGAAAGAGCAATGTCTAAGTTAAATTAGTGTCTAGAGAATATATATGGTCCATCTGGACTTTACATGTGGACTACATTATACTTGTTAATGCGATGCTAGAGATTTTATTCATATCATATACTATATGTATGCATAGATATGGCATAGGCTGCACTTGCTTTCAGTGTTGTAGGTATATTTTGATTATTTGGCTTTAGGTTGCTGAAGGTCCCTAAAGTGCTCTAATGCTCAAACTGGTGTCAAAGGTTGCTCCGACACCATAAATCGAATGGGTTATTTCAGGAACATGGGGTGTGTCATTGAAAGGGATGTAATGACTGGTTGATTGCCACTTTTTTCTCACTGAGGTAGGGTTATTCAATGATTTCACCGTGTTTCTACCAACATACTAACAAGACATTTTATTACAGTTTGTACGATTCAGTTTGTACAATACAGTGTTAAAGAATCTGTTCAACAATTCCTGGATCTAGAATTTGATCGAGATCATCTCCAAACTCCAATGGAGTCTTTTTTTGTTTTGTTTTTACCCAAAAAACAACCTCTGGTAGATATTTCATGGAAATCCACACATAAATGATATGACATCATGGTTCATGTTTAATCCACAAAAAATGCCTACTGAAAGCAGTACACCATTCATTCATTCATTTTCTAAGCCCCTTAATCCTAATTAGGGTAGCGGGGAGGCTGGCACCCATCTCAGCCGACTCTGGGCAAGGACGAGGTACACCCTAGGCAGCTCACCAGGCCATCGCAGGGCCAACACACACACGTTCACACTCACACCCACACCTAGGGGCGATTTGGAACAGCCAATCAGCCTTCTGTGCATGTTTTAGGACTGCGGGAGGAAACCGGAGTACACGTAGGCAACCCACACAAGCACAGAAACTAATCTGTCTGATGGTGGCTTATCAGAGCCATGTTCTGTAGTGTGAAGCAGCTAGGAGTTCAACTCCTCCTGGATGTGGTGCAAGTCCATCACAGGTTACCTTCCTAGTATTTTTATTGGTACCCGTTTATAATGCTGGGTGGACAGAGGCACACTTGTGGTTATGACTTTGCCCAGGGATCTTAGCATGGTAGGAGTCTTACAGGGATTTGAACCTACGACCTCTCGATCATGAGCCCAGCACCCTAACCACTACACCACCGGCCCCACAGCAGTACACTAATTAAGCCTAAATTAAGCAGGAATTATTTAAACACCATGTTTGGTTTAGCCATAGAATGAAAAATGTTGATACTTTGAACGGCTAGACACCTGAAAGCTTAATAGCTCATTGTCACTGGCAAACCGATCCAGGCTTGAGGCGAACCATGTTTGAGTTATGTGGCGCTTCAGACCACACTTGCACTCTTGAAGCTGAGGTAGAAGTTGTGCAAGTGCAGTTTTTTTGAATCGCCTTAGGCTTCCTTCCTGTTGATTCTTCCTTCAAGGCATAATTCTTCAAGCTTTCCTTTTCAGATATATTGTCCACGAAAATTGAGTTTGTGGCAGTGGCGGCTCAGTGGGTAAGACTCTGGGTTGCAGATCCAGAGGTTGGAGGTTCAAGCTGCCATTGTTGAACCATTGAACAAGGCCCTTAACCCTCAACTGATCAGTTTTACTTTATAAGAATTGTGTTTGCTCTGGATAAAGCCGTATGCTAAATGCCATGAATGTTAATGTGGCATTCAAGAGTTTATTTTTTTTTGGTTTGCTTTCTAGGCTAAAGTAAAACTAAACAAGAATGAAATAAAAAGCTTACTTACTGAAGGGGAAACAATACAGGAAGTCATAGCGAGAAATGAATTTGCTAACTGGTACTTCATTCATTCATTTTCTGAACTGCTTAATCCTAATTAGGGTCTGGTGCCCATCTCAGTCGACTCTGGGCGAGGGCAGGGTACACCCTGGACAGCTCAGCAGGCCATTTCAGGGCAGAAACACACTGATGCCAACCCAGTTAGCTGCACTGTGGGACAGCAGTGACAGCTTGGTGATAGTGGGGCTTGAACCTCCAATCTTCAGATCAGTAAGCCAGCACCCTGCCACCACTGCCCCACTTACTGGAAGCTGTTTAAATTAAACCTCAGACAAGGCCTGTGTTGTTCACTCATGTTGTACTGTTGCTTTGTGTTGGAAGAAGCATGGTGAAATTTCAATTTCATTAAGAAATCAAGTTTATTTCATGGCAGTGATGGTAGTGAAACATGGTGGCGGTAGCCTCTAGAAGACTTTTAAAACCTACTTTAAAAAAAACACACAAAAAAACCTAATTCACCTGATGTTAACTGGTTCCCACCAGCAGCTGTTCAGTGATGATAAGAGAAGAAGATTCGAACTGCGCTCTCATAACCTGCCTCCATATTACCCACATTTTCTCACAGACCTTCCTGACCTCTTCAGCACGTCTCCACGCCATCCAAATTGCAATATTCAGCTCTCCATATGAAGTAATTTTTTTCTGGCTGTACTCTGGGAAGCTAGTTGGGCAGCTGAACAACACATTTGCAGCGCAGGAGTGCTAGCTTCTGTCATTATTCGCTTTATTATTCACTGCGAGGAAAGCTCAGTGCTTGAGTTGCAGTATTGCTAGTCTGTGCTAAACACTTTTCATTATACACAGACATGTTGGAGTATATGCAGAATAAGCTGTCGCACTAGGAGGCTGGTGCTATACCTGCTCTACGGATATACATGCTAAAGATTTGTTCTATAAATACTGTACGTTTGGTTAAAGAAGGAATTGCGAGAACGTTAAACTCATTAAATCTAAACTAATATGAGTCCTTATTGTTGTCCAGGCAGGCCATAAGCAGGTTTAGTTCCACTTAATTCCCCACTCGGAGCTTTTATTCTCTATGAGTCATGGAGCTGCGAGTGTTGCAGGGGAAACCACGTTTGTGATATCGCAGTCACTCTATTAGCGTGGACACTCGACTAATATTTAATGGACCATTCACCACTTTCATGTCACTGTGACTCACCAGTCATCACTTGGTTGTACGAGGGCTAGGTTAGAGCAAACCTATGCATTTGGTAATGTGTGTGTGTGTGTGTGTGTGTGTGTACATACATTTTCTTATTCACTAGCTATATCTGTACTCAGATTTAAACCCAGAGTGGACTTGCTGGTCTCCTTCTGACATCCTCAGCTACATCGTACCAGTCCATAGGACTGTCTGTGGTATGTCTCATATAATGGGCAGACCATTCAGCGATGCTCTATAGAGGTGTCCCTCTGTCGCTTTGTCTCTCTGTCTTTTTCTCTTGATGTCCCGCTAGTATGTCACATGACATGCACACTGCGATGATGTCACAGAGAGTGGATATACCACTTGGGGAGATTATAGGGGCATCCATACAGGCAGTGGCAATCGATATTAATTCTAGGTTAATCCTAATTAGGGTTGTGTTCAGCTTACGTTTTCATCATAAATAGCTTATCATTATTTTTAATATTATCGCACGGCAAGTATAGAACGGCGTCTCTTGTGCACATGTTTGTTTTATGTATGTATTTCTATGCTGCTGTGCATAAAGGACCGCATACAAATATATACTCACAGGAAATGCCAAACCTTTTAGAAGATGTGAACCCAAGGACCACATTTCCAGATATTATCCTAGCATGATCATAACATGCAGAGCTCACCTGAACCGCCTTTGTCATGGTTAATGTACAGTATGTAAAAATAAACTTAAAAAATCTTGTTTTAGTTTGCTTTTCTTTATGTTTCCACATAGTATATACTAGAAAGGGGTTTCATAAAACGCTGGTATTCCGTTCTTTTATTGAGATAGTGAACCAACCAGATTGTGCCATTTTCCTGTAGTATATGCTAAATTGAGCTGGTTCTAGTTTCCAAAAAAATCTTGCATTGTGGCAGATTCAGAAGTATTGCCAAAAATATTAAAGACTTGGAAACAAGAGTGTTAAATATTCCTCGAAACTCCATCCAAAACAAAAAATAATCATGTGCTGAACTAAAGTGTCTTCTTCTAAGCATATCGCACGTCTTCAACACTAATTAGCCCTAATAATATAAATGTCCTCTTCAGAAGGCGACAGCGACCCAGTGCTGTGAATGTGTGCGCGTCCTGATGTTGTTATTTTGTGTGAGTGTGTGAAAGGCTACTAGGATGAAGCTGACAGTATGTTCTGTTCTCCATCTCCCTGCAGAGAAGAGATAAACCTACCACGCTCCCTTACTTCTCTCCATCCTCTTTAGTTCACCAGCACATTTCCACTTTTACACTGATCTCAGACCATTATCCCTTCCTTGCACACCTCTAATCGTATCTGTTAGAAGAGAATTCTGTGAAGCTGGTCTGGCATCAGTGTGACGCCTCCTGGATTTCCCCAACCACAGCACGATTGTCTTCCATTCATCATTGAGCACAGCACAAAAGCCCATGGTGTATTCATCCACCTTCAGTATCGAGAGCCAGTAATGAGGTAGTGCTTGCAGAGGTGTGATCACCACAGCAACAGCTGGAGTTGTCTATATTATGTTATATATGTTGAATGTTTTTTATTGCCTAAGTGTTGCCTATGAGATTGATTGTTTAAACAATTAATATCCCTAAATTTCTACTCTGGCAGCACCGTGGCACAGTGGTTAATACGTCCGTCTCACAGCAAGAAGGCCTGGGTTTGATTTCCGGGCTCAGGCGTTTCTTTGTGGAGTTTGCATTTACTCCCCTTGCTTGTGTGGGTATTCTCCAGGTACTTTGGTGTCCTCCTACAGTCCAAAAACATGCTCAGTAAGATAATTGGCTGTTATAAATCACACCTATGTGTGAGGGAGAGTGTGAATGGTTGAATGTGTGTTGGCCCTGCGATGGCCTGGTGAGCTGTTCAGGGTGTACCCCACCCTTGCCCATAGTCGACTGGAATAGGCACCAGCCTCCCCATAACCCTAAATAGGATTAGGCGGCTTAGAATATGAATGAATTAATGAATGGATGAATTTCTTCTTTTTGCTTGAGTGCTGGATTTCACCCCTGAAGACTGTATTTGTTTTTAAAAAGGATAAATGGCCCCAAAGCCCAGTGAGCTGTCTATGGAAGAGAAGCAAGACATTTTGAAGCTAAGAAAAGAGGGAAACTCTCACTGTCACTGCACAAGCATTTCTTATAACCAATACAACTGGACCTTTTAGAAGTAGAAAGAAACTGCTGCTAAAATAAAAGCCAGACATCAAACAGGTTGGCCAAGGAAATCAGTCAGAAATAGTGTGGGCTATGATGCGTTGAAGGAAAAACCTGAAAACAGCAGCCCAAACCCAGCAATCCCCCATATAACTTGCAAAAAAAATAATAATGTACTCAGCGAGTGTTGTCCTGCTGGAACGTAACACTCCAAAAAAATCATCCTATTTCACAATGTTAAAGAATCATCTTTTCAAAAATTCGTAGGAAGTTAGTCCGGATCATCCCCAAAATCTAATGGAGTCTTCCTTGACTAAAGCCCCGCCTCTGATAGAAATTTCATGAAATTCCACACATAACCTTTTGCATAACCCTGCTAACAAACAAACACACAAACCAGGGGTAACACATGACTAAAGACAGTGGGCGTTATTAAAATGGGTGATTTTCTAACAGCAGCTTAGCAAGTTAGAGTGTGAGAATTATAATATTATTATAATATAATTATAATAATAAAAAAGTGGCAGTGATTTGGAGCCAGTTCTGGAATATTGGTTACTGTGTGAAAGCATGCGAGAGCTCTGGCAACTTGATTTGGAACTCATACTTCATAAGCTCATCATATTTCTTTAAACTTATGATTTGTCGAGTTGTAGTGCTTGCAAGACAAAATTGCTTATATTAATAATGCTACTACAATTAATTATTACTATTACCACTGTTATTACTATTATTACTATGGCTGCATTTTAGAGAATTGACTGAGCTTGAAGTAATGAATGCACACACTGTTTTTTAAAACAGCAAGAATTTGCAAAAAAAACCATTTTTCTTTAGTGTATTACTAAAATACTAAGGTTTAATTGCACGGTGGCACAGTGGTTAGCACGTCCGCCTCACAGCAAGAAGGCCTGGGTTTGATTCCCAGGCTCGGGGCATTTCTGTGTGGAGTTTGCATGTTCTCCCCATGGTTTCCTCCAGGTACTCTGGTTTCTTCCCACATTCCGAAAACATGCACAGTAGGCTAATTGGCTGTTGCAAATTACCCCTAGGTGTAAGAGTGTGAATGGTTGTGTGGGTGTTGGCCATGCAATGGCCCGGCGATCTGTTCAGGGTGTACCCCGACCCCGCCCAGAGTTGGCTGAGATGGGCACTAGCCTCCCCTGCGACCCTAATTAGGATTATTCGGCTTAGAAATCGAATGAATGAATGAATGAGCGTGCTATTATGAATGAATGAATGAGCGTACTATTTAGGTAGGAAATAATGCACAATCCACTGCATCATTCTCCAGAAGATGGACTGGGAAAATGTTCAAGCCATCATAGAAATTTCTCTTTTCTTACCACTTTGAAAATGTTCAATTTATTTAGCATGCCGAGACAGTGTGGTGTTCGAGCGGTTGACACACATCTTTTTTGTGTGTACAGCAAGTCAATGAAAGATCTCACTTGTTGTTATTAATGATTTATGCGTTCTTTGCTTCACATTTGAAAAATATATTTTTTTAAATGTTTGATTGTTCTATGAGAAGCAATAACTAGAAATGTTGTAGCGATATTGTGTATATATAATTTTTTTATTTTTGGGAGGGGGGGGTGACATTGGCCTTTTGGTGAGTGATTCTTTTAGTGCAGCATCCATCACTTCACTGGCCACCTGTAGGGCAAAATAACCTTGACTCATAAAAAGCAAGTACTCTGTCAAATTGCTGCTGAATATAGCAGAGATATTTTCAGAGTCCAGGCTCTGAGGATTGAAACTGGACTCGGGAATTTCTATAGAGATGCATGCATGTGTGTACAAGGGACAGAAGTGAGGGGAGGGGATGCAATGATGATGAAATCTAAGAGCTCCATGTCAACTTAGAGGGGAAAAAATGACCCAAGTATATTTTCATTTCCTCTAAAAAACCCTCATGTCCAAGAGATGTGATCTTAAACTAGGGACCACCCCTGATCAAAAGCCGTTTACTTGCTAATAAATGCAAATGAGGAGAATGTCAGTAGATGAAAACTCAGCACCGTGATTCCAATTTCCAGTGAGCCGTTTTCAATTATTTCCACCGCGCACCTATTGCCCCCGGCAGTTTGCTTTTAATGTCGCAGCAGGGGCGCGGGACGTCAATTTCCTTTTTTACCATGTTTCCAGGTGTCTCTTATCTGTTCTTCCGTCGTGTTCCTGTGATGCTTGTCGTTTTTACCACTGTAGTCCCTCCTCCCACTGATTGTCCCCATGGCTTGAAGTTCTTGCTGGTGTCATTTGATGGCACCAGGATGCTGTCGAGAATACGGCGACTCTCTTTGAGCGTTTCTGTAATAAAAGTGCACAAATCATTTCAGCCCTGAGCCCTGTTCCTTTCCTCTTCATACACCTCCAGCTGTGAATTGTACTTTACTGTCATGCTGACTGGCTTTACAAAACCACAGCACTGCACAGAGCAAGAACATACATCAGTGGAACTCAAAAAAAAGTTTGCACGTTACTAGTTACCAACTGAAAACTTTTGTACTGTAGAAGTCATTAAGAACTTGAACCTACCTACCATTTATATCAGCTGTTCAACCAATTCTAAAGTCAATAATGTCTTTATTCTTAACTCTGTTTCCTTTGAGATTTGCAGCTATAAAATGGCATTCCATAGATTTGTGCACACTGTTGTTAGCAAGCTAACTTTCCTGTTTAACTTCACTGAAATATTATTGGTTAAAAATAGGAGTAAACACCAGTAGAGGCCCTTTTGGGGCTGGCATCATCCTGCCCCATGGACCAAAATCTCATTTGTCCATCATAGACCTATGAATACAGAAACAACCTAAAACTAATATTTTGGATGTAACATCTGCTGGTCTGAGGCGCAAGCATTCGAATCCGTGTGGCAGTTTTGATCTCAGTTAAGAAAGGGTATTATTCTAAGAATGCAGCTGAGTATTTTAAAGTTAAGCATCTTACCCAAAGGCTCATTAGTGACTTTGGGCCAGATTTGAGATTTTCCGAATCTTAAACCATCATGTCTCTGTTACGAGCAATAGATGCAGGTTCCCGGAGACATACCTGAAGACTTTCTACTGTAATTATGTGCCATTCTGTCTATACTTCTATATGTGCCTGTGCAGACAGATATAATTATGAGTGAAATAATGGTGCCTTTTAAGAGTTAATGACACTTGCTGCACATTCTCAAAAGCTCTATCGTCAATGCGAAAATCATTAGAGAGGATCTGTGCTGCCCTCAGCCTCTAAATATGTGTTGAACAGGGAAGGAAACTAATGGGGGATGGCGTAGTGTGACTGGTCAGATCTGCACAGGGCCACAAATGGAGCTCATTCTTTCCCTCTCTCTCTTTTCTGTTCTTTCTTTGCTGCACCTTTATCTTTAGTCTCAATCTAATCACTACATATATGTTTTTTTTCTCTCTCCTTCTACCTTATTTTTTCTTCAGTCTCAGTAGACTGTGACTCATTTGTCTGTTCCTTTGGGCAATGTTTTTACTTTCAGACTCGTGGCTTTTTTCATATATAAAGCGAGTACCCGTATTTAATTTTCTCTTCATGCACCACATCTGCCCAGACTACTGCCGCAAGACTTCTAAGTGCCCAATATTACATTTCTGTGTGTGAGAATATTCAGATGGAAGCAACAGGAAATGTAAAAAAAATTTAAAAAATTAAAAAAAATCCATCTACCCAAATATCAGATTCTCTAATTTAGTTGAATTGGTTTGAAAAAGATGTTTTTTACGGAGTGGTGCAGCTGATACCGCAAGGGCAATCCCACAACCATTGGTGGACGGATATAGCTTACACTGTCTCTATTGTCAATCATAGTAACACTAGCCAATCGCAGGCTTGTGGATGAAGAAGAGGGTAGATAGCTCTTTCTTGCAGTTGGTAGATTTTGTATGATAGATAGCAGAGGTCTGACTGGTGGTTGGAAATTTGGAGCTGATTACTTTGGTGCTAGCTGCTAGCCTTAGTTTGTTGTCTCTTAACATGAAATCAACACTAGCTGCTGGCCTCAGATTATTGCCTTTTAATATGTGTAATGCCTTTGCGTGTCCGAGCGATCTTGAAATTGACTGCTAAGTCAATTTTTTTCCAAATATTAAACCAATATATAAATATACACTGTATGTACTGTATGTATAGATTTTTTCAACTTGACCTCAAGTTGTCCTCCCTCCGGCTGGGTAATCAGCCAAGATAACATCAACAGTCATCAAGGACTCAATCAAAAGGTTTGGTGTCACTTTGGCTGTTACCCAGTTATTGTCATTGTAAAGCTTTGGTTGTTTGGTCTTCGTTGTTTATTTCTGAATAGCTACATAGAACCACATAGATGTTCCCATCTAGTACAAATCCAAGCACACCCCATAAATCATAATAAAACATGAAGAATTCTTATCACTCCTGTTTGCTCTCTGCCCTATAGAATTCAGTTCAGTCTCCGTTACCTCAGTGACCTCAGGGTTTCTTTAACAAGAGCCTAGGTACAGTCCAGGAGGAGTATCTCACACATACTCACACTAACCCTGACTGAAGGTCATTGCTAACATGCTCACAAAATGGTCAATTAAGGCACCCAAGTCTCTGATTCACACTATCTACTATCTAACCGCACTCTCAAGCTAATGGCCGCACATTAGCCGGCCCAAATCACTGCTCGCTTGCTCACTTTCATCCACTCTAGATCAATTAGGTGTCGCTTTGGGAGCTGAGGAATTTTTACTACGGTTTCTCCATGTAGAGGCAGTGTACCACGGAAACCGTTAACGCAGAGTCCGGAATGTGTTTATTTTTCATCCCCAGCCCACACCGAATGTTGTGTTTTTGATAGAAACCCTATTCAAACTGCTGCCTTCAGCTGATACACATTCAGAAAGGAAGAATGAAACGCATTTCTTCAGCCTGGTATAAGTGTAGGAGGAAATACCATATTCAGCAGAACGCAACTGATTCTCAGAACAGAAATGAGGCTGAACAGAAAGTTATTCACAAGCTTTTAATGGTTCTTTTTTTTTAATGACCAAATTGTGGTCAGAAATGGGGGTTTAAGTACATGAAGTGTGCAGAAATTTTGCGCTAAATCTTTTAATGGGTTTTTGAATGTCTTGCGGCAGATACAGGACGACTACAAAGAGGTGAAGAATGAGCCACGAGAATGGAACTGGACCAATGAAAATCATTCTCCCAAAGGATATTTCATCAAATTTAATGATGATGATGATGATGATGATGATGATGGTTGTGATGGTGGTGGTGGTGGAGAGCACTGACTAACGCATGAGTGACTAACCACTTCAAACTATTTTTATGAGCACTTTGCTCTACATCACATTTATTCAATTTAACTCAAATATTTACTCAAATTAACTCAAATACACAGTCTCTCTCTCTCTCTCTCTCTCTCTCTCTTTCTCTCTGTAAGCACATCCTGCTTTGTGTCCATGCCGTCTAGAGGTTACACTTACAAGCCCCATGTTTACGATATGCTTAATCGCCCTGAAGGGAGGACTATCAAAGCAGCGGCCGATGTTAATTAAGTTTTTATGCAGTGCAACTGAACCGTGATGAACATGCAGCTGTCTGAGAGCAGCAAGTTTTTTTAAATTCTCAGACTGACAACTGTTTGTACTATTACTGTTCTGGTACTGTTTGCTATTCCTATTGAGATTTAAAGAGTCTATACAGTGACTGGAAGTGACGATAGGTGGAAACATGGCGTGATGAGGATCATTAACAGCACACAGTTGGGAAAGTTTTTAAATAACTTGAGACGTAGGAAAATGAAGCCTTGTAACCCTTGAATATTTCAGAAGCCAATTTCTGCGTTTCTCACCCCTGCTGAGGCTAATTCGGTTATCACATTGCTCAGAATTTCTGTCAGACACAACTCTGTGAATACTTTACAGACAGCAGGGCTTCCATACTGCCTTGATCACAAATGCATAGAAACAAGGAACTGGCATGCCAACAAGCTGCATATATACATGGCTATGCAAGCTCAAAAAGCAAAATCCACACTTGATAGTTGAGCTTTAGAATCATCTCGCCGCGTCCAACTAAATAGCCAAAAGGGCTACACTTCTTACTACTGATGGTAGTCCTACTGACTTTGGAATATTAAGTAGGTCAGAAGAAACGATCTCATGCTCATTGTGCAGATGATTCTTTTCTTCATTTTTTATTTGGCATGCAGCTGGTCAGAAACTGTTTAAATTGAGGTCCTGTATTCCTGTAGTATAAAAACCTGTATAATACCCACTGATGGTGGAGGGTGCGGCAAACACATTCTTCCTCCAAAACAAGTGAAGCCTTTATTGAGATCTGCTTTTTCTCTACTTACTGCAGCTTAACACATTCTTCCATCCGCCCACTTCCACATACATGAGTTCTACAATTGGCTGCTTTCACTGTGATTGACAGGGATAACAGAGTAATGCAATCCCTTCCACCCAAAGCGACTGGCCAATTTTGTACTTTTGACTCCCAGCCGTGGATTGCAAATGTCTTTCCACTCAGAGAATGCATTTTTTATAATAGCTTTGATCCTCACAGGCTGTGATTTTCAGCATTGTAACAAAATGTAACACTGGCTATCCTTCAGAGACTCTATTTGAAAACCGTGGCTCTATACAGCTCTATATATGGTAGTAGAATGCAGTATGGCTAAGGTCAGGCTTTAGGAATAAGTATCTAATTCTGCATCTATGTAGGAGGCAAAGCCCCAGGTGTTTCTCAGTTAGAAGAACACAGCAGGGCCATGTTTATCGAAGAACTCCATGTGATTGCTGTATGCCTGCTGCTAGGCTACTTTCTTCAGCAGCTCTCCTTCCAACCAGCATGCAGCACAGCGCAATTGTAGGGCCATGCAGCTACAACTTATACTGTTAGCCAGATTGTTGACCATCCTGTTTTAAACACACATTTCTCCAATGTGAGGTAGGCACACTTTGTGAATACAGAAAGTTGCCTTAAAGGTCATTC
This sequence comes from Neosilurus hyrtlii, assembly GCA_028564935.1. Classification (NCBI taxonomy): domain Eukaryota; kingdom Metazoa; phylum Chordata; class Actinopteri; order Siluriformes; family Plotosidae; genus Neosilurus; species Neosilurus hyrtlii. Next base: position 10,441,978 of record JAOUQZ010000029.1, on the reverse strand, counting down.
GAAGACAGAAAGAAAGAAAGGTGTCACTTTCAGGGTTTCAGAAGCACTTGGAATGGATATGTGAGCACACTGAGCTTGAGCTATGGTTATGAATTCCTGCTGTCCATCAAAAATCTGCTAGATTCCTCAGGCTGAGGCATTGTAGCGTGAACTGTGTTTCTGCTCTCATTTCTACCAGTTGTACTGTAATAGCTCGTGCGTCCAGCCCGGATCGAAAACCGTCAAATCAATTCTTGTTGCACAAAGCTGTATCAAAGGATGTAAAGCACTGCATCATGGGTAAAGTTTTTTCTCTCTTGTCTTTTCACAGCCACTCTTGGCACTCTGGACTTCAGCCTGTTGTACGATCAAGAGAACAACGCCCTGCACTGCACCATCAATAAAGCCAAGGTAAGCAATGCCCTAAACACCTGGGTTTATATGATGGATGCTCCATCAAATCTATTCCCCAACTCTCATTGCGATTATACTGTATTTCGTAAACATTATTAACATTTTTCAAGTAATATATTTGGCTAAAAAAAAAACTAGCGCTATGTGCACGAAGTTGACTTTGGTGATTGGACCCCTATTTATTGATTTTAAAGCATTTTCAAAAGCACTTATTTACATTTACCGTAACAGGACACGCACTACTGAATTAATATTATTTCCATCCAGAGTTGGGTTCATTTTTCACCAACATCTTGAATCGATGAGGGTTAAAACTGAACCACTCCATAAAGTCTACTCCAGCACATCCCAAAGACTTTCAATAGGGTTAAGATCAGGACTCTGGGGTGCCGATACATATGTGAAAATGATTCCTCATGCTCCCTGAAACACTCATTCATTATTTGAGCCCCAATTTTATATCCGTGCCACCATGGAAGAAAAAGTACATTGATATGATAACCTGCTCACTAATGTTGCTGAGCCTCGACCGGACCAAGCCATTGCATTACTTTTGTGGACAGGCAATACATATTGTCTGTAATGGCATGTGGTGGTACATCTATCCACCCAGAATGTAG
>JAOUQZ010000029.1:10424973-10440865 GCA_028564935.1 Neosilurus hyrtlii | reverse complement strand
CTCAGCCGACTCTGGGCGAAGGCCATTGCAGGACCAGTACACACATACAACCATTCACACAAACAATCCATACCTAGAGGTGATGTGGAACCACCAAACAGCCCACTGTGCATGACTATGGGAGGAAACCAGAGTACCTGGAGGAAACCCACGCAAGCATGGAAAGAACATGCAAACTCCACACAGGAACACCCCGATCCTGGGAATCGAACCCTGGACCTTCATGAAGACTAACAATACTGGAATGAGTGTGCTCTCTCCCTCCCTCCCTCTCCCCCTGGACTGAACTGGTATTTATTTCTGTTTGCATGGTAGTGTTGGAGATAATTACTATCAAGTTTTTCTATCTCATCAGTACCAGAGTGTCGGGATTTGCCCAAAACATGACCCTATTCTCGCCTCCACCTCTGTGTAATACCTCTGCATATTCTATTACTCTTTAAATAGTTTGTTGCATAAAAGGCATCACATGAAGAAAGTTCAGAAGCGCCGCTCTGAGAAAATATTGCGCTTCCTGACAACACCTAATCTTAACCGGAACATAATTCTCCGGTGTGATTTATCACGGTTGCTTCTGTCTGTGACTGAGACATTATCTTTTCCCTGTGGCATGCGCTACCGTGGGACGGCTACACTAAATCTCTAGATACAATATAACCAGGGACACAAGCTAACAACCAAAACAACAAGACTATAACCCTTTCCCTGTTTATCGCTCTCCATCCCTGTCAGTTTCTCTAAATTACATTTCTGTTAGAACTCAATTAATCAGTGGCTAGTTACATTTTTTTTTTCCTTTCGTATTGTGGCGTTTGTGTTTTGTGCGCTTGTTTACTAATTGCACAATTAAAGTGGTTTGCAGTCAAAGCATTAGCAGACAACAAAGGAGATAATCACAAGGTTTGTCTGTTTCCTCTGGAGAAAAGGCCGACCAAGGCTTTCTTCACCTTCCCTGTTCGCTTTTGCTCCCTTCCATCTCTTTCATCTTGTTTTTTCTCCATTAGTTCCTACCCTGTCCCTCTTTCCTTCACACTTTCTCTCCCACTCTCCCGCTATGAAGATTAATAATGCTATTTAAACTTGATGAGAGGAAACAGCAGGAAAAGGTTTTTTTCCTCGTACAGTAATTAAATTTTACTCTAGATGCATTTAATTCTTTTAAAAAAGGGCATCATGAATATAAAGATTTACTGCTGACTTCTAGAATCTGATTGGCTAGATGATGATTAATTTTCTATAACAGCAGCTCTCAGGGATGTTTCAGCTTTATATTAATGCACGCTTTCATTCATGACTCCCTCGGATATTTCCGGCGTTTTCGGCTATTCAAATATTGCCTCGAGTATATTAAGTGCCATTTTGGAGTTGAGTTATTTTGCGTTTTTGTACACGACCAAACCAGGATGTAGTGCTTTATAATAACACGTCCTTTAGGCTTCCTGTGTACAAATTGTACATTTCTGGTTGGGTTACTTGGCAATGAAGGTTCTAGATAGCCACAGTTGGCTCTTCTATAGTATATTTAAAGTATACAACAGTAAAACTACTGCACTAGCTTGCTAATGTTAGCAACATGTGGATGTACCGTATGGCATTAAAGATAATTTATTTATAAATAACAGCAAACCCTCAACGATTGCAGAAACCGACCCGAATACCCAAGGGAGTCCGACAGCTCCTGCTTCAGATATAAAAGTAGTATCAGCTCCCACTCCCCGAGGTATTATTTCAACAAACCATCTCCGAGGTTTCCTGACTGGCACCTTTTCTGATACTTTATTGTGAATTGATCTTTTTTTTTTTTTGGAGGAGGAGTCTCCAGTGCTAGTGCTTTGTAATAGTATGAGGCAAAGCAGAAGCTATGTTCCCTCTGAGATGGGTCTTTAGAATGCAGAATGACGTTCTTGATAGCTTTATGAATGGAAGATATCTGGACTTTATTTACAGCTTTACCTTATCACAATGCAGGTTGTACAGCCTGTCTAAATTCTGCCATATTCACCACACTTCAGATGCATAAGCACTGTTTCAGCCTCTTGTCTGAGATAGAGGGTGCTTCTGGACTGGGAAGATAACTTTTTTCCAAGCAAAGCAAAATATTCAACAATGAGAGGATCTGTTTTCTCTTTGTTTATCTCCCCATAGCAATTAATTATACAGTAATCATGCTGCCTTGGTTGAAACCGATAAAGGGCATTTTAATTATTTTCTCTTTAATATTGCTTTATAAAAGTAGTAAAACAAGCTATTTAAGAACCCAGCCCTCGTCTCTCAGATTTAAGCTTAATATACTATATATATATATTGGCCAGTCTCTTTGTTCAAGAGAAATTACATATTGGGTTATTTTGTTATCTGAACAGTACAGACTGAGACAAACCCTAAAGCAAACAGGCCTATTTAGCGTTCTCTGGTGAATTTAGGTCCCGGGTGTATGGTTGATGTGTTGCTCCCAGTGGTAACACTCTTCTCCTTAAGCTACTTCGGCTGCCTAGTTTTCTCATTAATATAACTTGAGTTATATTCTACATTGTGAAAGTAGGAGTGCTAGTTTTCCAGGCCTAAATAAAAGTTATAAAAATCAAAGTAGATTTTTTTGGTACATCATTGGTTGTGGGGAGGCTGGAGCCTGTCACAGCCAACCCTGGGTGACACAGGACTGACACACACACAACCATTCACACTCATATATAGTGTATATATATATATATATATATATATATATATATATATAGACACACACACACACACACACACACACACATACATACATACATACATACATAGATATATATATATTCACTTAGGGGCAATTTTGAACAGCCTATTAGCCTAGGAGAAAACTGGAGTACCCAAAGGATACCCATACAAGCAAGGGGAGAACATGCAAATTCCATACAGAAATGCCCTTGCTGAACCCAGGACCCTCTTGCTCTGAGGTGGACATGCAAACCCCTACACAACCGTGCCACCCATACAGTCTTTAGATAAACCATATAGTTTCAAATACATCCAGGAGGTTCTTAAAGCCTAGAAAAAGTCAAGGAAAGTCATAAAGTAAACAAAGGCAAAGCTTTGCTGGATGAAGACTGACCTTCCATCTCTTCTGTTTGGATTCGGATCTGGTTCTCAGCCAAACAGCTGGCTTCCCAGCGCCTGCCAAACAGCACAGATAGATTGGGCTTCCCTTCACAAACAGCTGTTAATATTTCCTTTGCGGTCCCATAGTAATCCCTGAAGCATGACAAGCTATTGATTTATGATGAAGCCTAATCATTGGAAGCACTCAAATTATGAACTGAGCAAACAATAAAAAACTAAAAGAAGAACCAGGAAACAAGACATGACTTTGCATGGAATTAGTGAGGTTAGAAACGCTGTCCCCTACCATCTGGTGTCTTTAATGAATAATTGAGGGACTAATCAGGAATCCTTCGTTTGTGAAAATGGCAGTCGTTGCCTACGTGAACTGTACTTAAAATCTGTGGAGTCTTAGGAATCTAGTGATGTGTTTTCATTAATCAGAAAGCACAGATTTTATAGAGGTCACAGTATCATTAAAGAGTCCACAGGCACTTGAGCTCAGCTTTAATAATAAAATCTACGGAGTTGTTCTATTGGTGTAGTGATTCCAAATTTTCGGGCAGAGATACTTTAAAAAAACATGTTCACCCTAGTGACTACTCAAATCACTAGCTCCTTGGACCAGTCGCAGGGTGTGTATGGGTCATTGTTTCTTCAGAGTCACATCGTCCTACATAGTCTTAGTTCCTGTTTGTTACCCTTCAGCACTAAACCAGAAGTCACAAGGCCAGATTTTTACATGTAGCAGATCATCTATGGTAGTCTGAAAGGCCATGAAGAAAGTAGAGGTGAACAAGCCAATCAGACGCTGGCTTTTATGGCATTGCAAGGGATAGGGAAATGGGCTAACACAAGGCTTTAACACACCATGCTGGGCCTTCTGATTAGCTGACCTTCCTCCACTGCACATCTCTGCCCATCTTGGTCTGCCTCAGTGCAATGATCATGGAGCTTTCGGTCAACGAATCTGAGTAGAGTAGGTACAGAGAGCTGAAAGACCATTAATGGGAGGAGGCAGCCAAACAGTCAGCACATGCTCTCAAAATCAGGGTTTCAGGGGGAGGTGGAGAAGTAGCTTCACTCAATAACTGTTGAGTTGTTCAGATTAGGAATTGTACTTTATTGCTCCACTGCTGTCGGAAAAAAAATTAAGCTCTTAAAATGGGTATAATATTTGACCTTTAAATGATTGGTTAGTATTGATACCGGACATGGTGGAGGTATTTTCAGGGTATTTCTGAGATAATAGATTATACATTTAATCATTAAAGGCAAGTTTGATGCATATACAGTTTGAGGAGATTGTTACAGGAGTTACATAAATGCAGATTTGCTACTAGAGAAGATGAGATGTGCATGAGTCACTCAGTTTACATCATCGTTTATATCTTTGTCTTTAGCGTTTTGGAGGATACGGGATCAAAGGTTTTTCGTCAGCACTACTAAGTGTCTTTAGATAGTAAGCCGGTGAGTCAGTGGACCGGAACGGAGAATACTACACTGAGTATTTTTAACATTGCTGAATTATCATAAACAGTACAGGTTACAGCAAGGCTCTGCTGTTCCAGCTCAGTAACTGCAGTTCTGGATACCATACATGTGGAGCCGACTGCACTGAAACAGAAATGGAGAGCTGTATTTGTGAAGCGGATATTGCAGAGCGTTGGTTATCTTCATATTGAGTTGTCATGGTGTGATAAGCGCTTAACTAGAGGCATTTTTAGTCACAGGAAGAACACGAGGATTATAAGGAATTAGCTCTCCGGGCTTGCAGATAACGAAGCACTCGCATTAGGAGCGGTGACTGCAATTGTAAAAGGTTCTCATAATACATACTTGATTTCATTGATTCCTGGAGCTGTTATGGCAATTATCTTGTTTATTATCAAAATGTTGCCAACGATTTGAGACAGAAGTGATATGCATTTTCTAAAAATATGTTGGAAAAGTTATTTTAAATAGAAACTAATCTTAATCCAAATAAAGCCAAAGTTGCTATAACTAATTTACCTTGATGTTTTCTTTAGAGTTTGGTTAGGATGTACAAAGGACACAATATCGCCCACCCGCACCCCTTCCCTATCAGGCGACCACTACCCATTTATTTTGGTTTACTATTAACTTTACCACTGATGCATGTTCACATTTGAGCAGGATACATAACTATATAATAAAGTTTATTAACTCTTATTCACTCACTCATTTGCTTACTCCAACTGGGTGAAGGGGGGGTAAACCCTGAACAGTTCTCCAGACCATAACAAAACGTTTATTTGAATTATTGTAGACATGGTACGGTGGCGTAGTGGTTAGCACGTGGAGTTTGCATGTTTTCCCCGTGCTTGCGTGGGTTCCCTCCAGGTATGTCGGTTTCCTCCAACATTCCAAAGACATGTGCATGAGGCTAATTGGCTGTTCCAAATTGACTGTGATAGGATTAAATGGTTCAGCAAATCAGTGAGTGAGTAAATGAGTTTCATTTAATTCTGTTAAAAATCCTCCTCCTCCAGTGCAAGTAAGAAGTACCTGGCCCTAGTCATGTGATCATTTATACTACTCACTTGAAAATGTTTATACGAAATGAAGACAGTTTAAAGTGGGTGTATGGGAAAATCTGAATGTGCATTTAAATGCCAAAACAACAAAGCAGAGGTGAGAGTGACAACGGAAAACACCCTGAGACTTGATTTGGAAGAAACCATTAAACTTAAGAGGCTCCTTTGAGTAAAACTACTTACATTTTGTGCTAGTGGAAGAAATATTTCCCACATCATACCACTTAGTATTCAGCTGGCACATAATGTACACCCAAGGGTTTACTTGTTCAAGCCTCAGTTGATGCATAAAGACATCCGCAACTGGCAGCCACGTGAGCTAATTGGCCGAGCTCTCATGGAGGGTGGGACGGCATACAATTTTATCCCTGTCATTCACACGCCAGTCATGGGAGTCTGTGAGCTCATGCATAGTGTGTATGACACTGCCTCTGATTATGCATTTCCAAGCAGTTACCAAAAAAAATGCAGTTGGCTGGCATCTTGTGAAGGAAGCACGTTCTTACCTTCACCCGCACTGGTTGGTAGCTGTCATGCTGACAGTTGGGAATTGACTATGACTAAATTTGGGAGAAAAATCCAGGGAAAGCCAAAAAAAATAAAAAAATAGAAGCTATGCGTAAAGCTCTGCGGTCTCAGGCTGGTAGCGCCACTCGATGTGACATCATTAAAAAGTGTATTGGTCAATCAGTGATGAGATATTGCTCAATCGTTTAATCTAACTACTAGGCTCGCGGGGAGGCTGGAGCCTATCTCAGCTGATGAAGGCGGGGTTCACCTTGAACAGCCTGCCAGACCATCACAAGGCACTACACACAGAGGTGGCATAGTGGTTAGCTCATCTGCCTTACAGCAAGACGGTCCTGGGTTTGTGTAACGGGCTTGAGTGTTTCTTTGTGGAGTTGTGCGTGTTCTTGCCGTGCTTGTGTGGGTTTCCTCCAAGCACTCCGGTTTCCTCCCACAGTACAAAGACATGCACATTGGGCTAATTGGTTGTTCCAAATTAACCCTAGGTGTGAGTGTAAGTATGAATGGACAAATAAAACTGGGAAAAATACGAAACTGAGAATCACGTGCACGACACATGGGAGCTGAACTAACGTGACAGAGACATGCATGTCATTCTGACACATCTGTCACTACATGACCATGATTTATTTTCAGTTCCACACATGGTACTCACTAGATGTACTGAAAAAAAAAAACATTCCCAAGGACGGTGTTGGGGTAAAAATCAGGCAACATGACTGAGAATGGCGGATCTTATTAACTTCATTTCTGAACACTACACCATTTCACTACATGCGGTAGGATGGTGTGATTCCATTACCAGCCAATAGTCCCTAGAAGGACACATTGTAAATCATATCTATCTAGTTTCTTAGTATTTACAACATTGAACACCTTATATATAAACACCATATATCACTTTTGTCTAAATCAAATTAAAGGAGATACGGCGCATACAAGTCAAATATAAGTTGCAGCCAGTCTGACCAATTAGATTTGAGAATTTTATCATTTATTGTATAATTAACAGTTATTCACCAAAGGCAATATGCTACATGGGAAAGTACGTAAAATGTGACAATCAGACACTTCATTGGGGCATCTTTTGAAACTCAAAGTTTGAAAGTGAGTTTTTTTACCTTGAAAAACAAAAGCTACATTGCATAGCTTTCTTCATAATTTTTTTTTTTGGACATAATTTTTTTTAATTTCTAGGATTTCAGAGTCAGCAACCCTGGTGAACTGCAATTTTTTCCATGTTTTGATACAAGCGGTCTTTAGAGTTTGCAAGAAGGCTAATAAGCAATTATTGAATGAAGCAAAGTATGATGTAAATAATTATTTGTTCAGGGGTCGTTATCTGCAGCGACTGAATAATATTCAGTTATACAAAAGTCGAATTCCATAATTGTTTTTAAAAATTTTTATTATTCATTCAAAACATTTTCTAAGTAGACGGTTATGTTACTATGTAGCACATAGTCATGAAATAATCCCTCAACTTCTGATGGCAACAGTGCAATAATTTAATTATCCCATGGCAGTGATGCATACCAAGAATTATTCAATGGCTTTTCACCAATCAGAAACGAGAAAATCTCTTGAATGCATAATAGTGTCTATTATTATATACACACCCATTGGATATGAGCAGTTGTGCACTCTGATTGGCTTCTCGTCTACTCAGATATCAGCCCATGTACCCTCAGTACAAAAATACAAAATATCGAAGCAATTTGCCAAACCAACAAAAGACGAAATCAATTCTATACTTTATTTTTTTTCCCCAAAAAATATTTTAAAAAAGTGACACAATTTGAAATAAAAGTATTTAATGGTAAGAAGTTTTTTCTGAAGTGAACCAATCAGATTCATTCCTGTGTATTTTGCACTAATTAGCTGTAGCGCAGTCTCTGATTGTCCATTGTGAAATTTCTTCCACCCATGGAATATTAAATCTTGCTTGAACCTTTTTGTATAGTATGCATAAAAAGTTCAATTTGGAGCATGTCATTTAAGCACTTCATTAACAAAGCATTTAACTTTGCTCAGTGGATACTTAATTGAACCTCCAGGCATTGAATTAATATGCTAGTTTTTTAATGAATTGATATTAATTCCCATTATTTGTTTTGCCCGTGGCATCATCAGCCTGTTAGTTCATATGTAATATTAAAAATGTGTCACCCAAAAAAAAGAGAGAGAGAGGAAATGAAAAAAATCTAATCTGACTGACATTCGGTCTTGGGGTATTTCTTCACAGGAGCATTTCCTTTTTAATATACGCAAAGCGTTGTTCAGAATAGGAATGCGATCGGCTTGTTTTCATTTACACGTATAAATAGTGTATAAGCAGCAATCAGCAAGCGTTTCATGTACAACAAAGCAACGTCCGAATCAAGGTGAATGAATAGTGGGCAGGTGAGGGTGTGAACCCAGGGGAGGGGGGAGGGGTTAATAATTAGTACATTAATTTATTAAGGTGTTGAGTACATTTTTTTTAAAACAGGAAGTGTTGGATTTTGTGCCTTCTATTTACACCCAGTCACTTCCTGGCAGCAGAATTGCGGCTTTAACACAAAATGCCATTGCAGAGACAGTGAATTCATTCGCATGAGAACAAAGACGCTCTGAAAATGTTTAAATGTATGTTAGGTTTCTGTAGTGTGGTGGTTATCATGTTCGCCCAACATGTGACAGGTCCCGGGTTCAGAACCGGGCAGAAACAAGTTTAATTTTGGGGGCAGTCATGGCCTAATGATTAGAGAAGCGGGTTTTGGACTTAAAGGTCGATGGTTCGATTGCCGAACCAGCAGGAAAAGGTGTGGTGGTGGTGGTGGGGGAGTGAGTTATACCTTACCTTCCCCTACCTTCATGGCTGAAGTGCCCTTGAGCAAGGCACCTAACCCCCAACTGCTCTTCGGGTACTCCAGAGTGTGGCAGCCCACATCTCCGAGTGCTCACTGTTTATATGTGTGTGCTTACTTTGGATGGGTTAAATGCAGAGGCAATAATTTGCCTTGCAGGGTTAATACAGTATAGCAAAATTAATTAATGAAAATAAATAAAGTATGAGAATAAGCTGCAAAGGCAAGTGCACTCAGCACCAACGGCAGGATATATTTTTCCTGCCATATTCTTCATTTATTGGGGTGCCTGTGTGGGCATGTGAGCATGTATGAGACAACAAGTTTGAGCACCAGAGCTCTGCTACAATTTTTTTTGGATATATTTTGCATAAAAACAAAGAAAAATCAACAATTAACCCCATTTCATGCAGCATTTAATACTCTCCTGTTTAAATTACCATCCACTTTGTTTCTTTTGCCTTGCTTTTTGAGTTTGCATGCATTTGTCTCAATGTTTGTCTCAATTTCTGTTTTTTTCTCTTCTACTTTTTTTGCCTGCATGCTCTCTCCCTCTCTCTCTCTGTCTCTCTTTCTTTCTCACACACACACACACACACACATTTTATGCATGACTGATTTGGGAATGTGATGGACTCCAGCTCCCTCTACCCAAGTACAGAAAGGTAAGTTCAGCGCCGTGTATCACTATATTTCCTCCTCCTTTATTTCCATAGCAACCCATCAGCTTCATCCCTCCAACCTCCTTTGCAATACTAGAACCCGCTGCACATTGAACTCATGGTATCCCACCTGAAACGTATCTCGTTCAAAATACCGAACTGCCTTTCATTAGAACTCCCGGTTAATAATTAAACTCGTTTTTGGTTGGATTACTAATGAACAGACAATATTTTATGGATGACTTTTTTTGAAATGTGCAGTCCAGCACATTCTTTCCTGTTCGGTCAGATTTTCCTGTGAGTTGCAGCTGACTCCAAGAGGCCTTGGATATATTCATATATATTCATGCACTCTTGAGGAATGCTGGGTATTCATAAAACTATGCACAAGCCTTCTGAATTCAAGTTTGAACTCGGCACGGTGGCATAGTGTTTAGCACGTCTGCCTCACCGCATAAAGGTCCTGGGTTCAAGTCCCGGGACTGGGCATTACTGTGCGGAGACTGCATGTTTTTCCGTGCTTACACAGGTTTCCTCCGGGTACTCCGGTTTCCTCCCACAGTCCAAAGACATCCACACTAGTCTAACTGGCTGTTCCAGGTTGCTCCTATGTGTGAGTGTAAGTGTGAATGGTTGTGTTTGTGTTGTCCCTGCGATGGTTCAGCTGCCTGTGATAGGCTCCAACCATTGTAGAATTAAGCAGTTTGGCAAATGAGTGAGTTTGAGAGCGAGAACTTGGAACCTATACACCACCTTGCGTCTGGCCCATTTAGCAGTATGACACCAAATCATCACACCAAATGACACTATTAGCCGCCTAGAATAAGTCTTCACAACTCCTGCTTCTAATTTAATTCCAATATTTCTGACACTGGGCAGTGTGGGGCAGAGGGTAGCTTTGCTGTCTTACAGCCCCAGTGGTCGGATCGCACTCTGTAAGGGTTTCCTCTGGGTTTTCTCATTAAAAATGCTCACCAGAAAGTGGATTATCAAGACTAAGTTGCCTGATGTGTCACTGTGTTCGTATGCATGGTTCCCTGATTCTCTGCCATCAACTGGGCTGCCCCCTGGACGGGCTTTCCAGGACAGGCTCCAGCCCTGGTGTGACCCTTACCAGAATACACTGGTTACTGAAAATGGATGAATGTTAATGTATTCATTAGGTCGATGTTCCTCAGGGTTGGATGATTAAAATGGACCTGTCTAGGTGGCATCAGATACTTTAGTCTCATTTAATTATCCTCCTTGGTATTAAAGACACAATGATCTGTGATTTAGAAATGTCAATAAATGTAAATGATCTGGTCTTGGGCAGGATTTTCAATGTATTCTTTCAACGAAGCTCAATTATTTGACTGATCTCCCGAGCTTTCCGTCATCTTCAGGAAGCGTACCCTTCCCTGCTCAGAGGGGTAATTTTTCATGACCAACATTAGCACTCTGTGACCCTGCATGACAACGAACCTGACATTTTGTCAATATACAGCACCGTTCTCGAGCACTCGCTTGTGTTTCTCTCCGAATGGGGCAGTATGTGTTTGTTCTATAATGCTTCGATGGACCAGGGCGGATTTATTAATATACTTGGCCTTTCTTCTTTGCATATATTTACGTCAAGCGATTTGAGATGCTTCCACCGTTCATCATCCGGTGCTGGCAGCCAGCAGTAGGCCATCGCTGAATGAGTATAATCATCAATCAGGATGCAGGATGTGGAGGAGTATGGTTCTCCTACCTCGTGCTACTTTAACTCCATGTCACGTCCTTCAGCGCTCATTACTGATGTGTTCCTTCCACTCTCCTCACCTCTCTTCCCCAGATTTGCCCTGTCACTTACCTCCTCATTTACTACAGCAGTGCATATGCAATGTGACGATTGCTTCCTTCCAACCCAGTCATTGAATACTTTCTTATCCTTTAAATAGTTGCCCGTGTTTGCTAGCATTTAGTGTCCACTGATTCTTGCCAAGCTGATTATACTTGAGCCCTGCCTCTTTCATTTGCAAGTGATGAGAACAGATTATATGCCAAGCTTTCCCCTAGCACCCGCTGTGCGTCTAGGTTTTTACATGAAAGAAGATGATTTAGGACACAAAGGGACTCCAACTACAGCTTTTTTTTTTTTGAGCGAATGTGGTCCAGCAGTGGTGATTAAAGCACCATGAATGAGGCGACACATGAAGCATTGATGCATGGCATCCATCTGCAGTCCACACTGGTCATTTTTTCTGCTCTCCCAGCAATTATGATCAACTGCCTATTCAGTAGCAAAGTGACAATCACAGAGCCCTGGAAGCCACTTCATTTCGATGCTGCAGTCTAAAATGAATTTCTTCTCGAGTATGTGCCAACCTCAACCACAGGAAAGTCTAGTTATGCCATTCCCTCAAGGTGAGATTTGTTGGTGTCACTCCCCCCAATCAGATCAGGGAGATATTCCAGCCACGCAAAGATGCCTTGGAGAATGCAAAGGTGTAATTTGACAAAATTGACATGCCTTCTGGAACAGTATGCCAGAAATGAGGTTTGCATATTTTGACACGTTGCTTCCACTCAAAATTGAAGCAAAGTTCTTACTCTTGGGTAAGATAGAAAAGTTCTAGTCACTAAAAGCTCTACCTAACTTTTTGTGGCCCAAAAATAAACCAATAAGTAAATCTCATAGACTTAAACAGGATTTAAACCCATTCAGTTAATTCAATAAGATAATACTTGTATAGGATGTGTATATATACACTGTACATATGTAATCATTCATTTGCTGAACCACTTAATCCTATTAGGGTTGAGGGAAGGTTGGAGCCTATCTCAGCTGACATCAGGTGAATGCACCCAGAACAGCTCGAAAGACCACTGCGAGGCCAACACACACAACCATTCACACTCACATACACACCTAGGGGCAATTTGGAACATCCAATTAGCCTAACGTGCATGTATTTGGATTATGGGAGGAAACCGGAGTGCCCAGATGAAACCCATGCCAGCATGGAGACATGTAAACTCCAAACAGAAACATCCTAGAATGGGACTTGAACCCAGGACCTTCTGAAAGAGAGCGAGAGAGAGATATGACCCATCACCAAAACATTAGACTTACTGCACCAAACAGAATTTCAAGTTATTTACATCTATAGAGGGCACTCTTAGCTTTTAAATGACCGAAAATGTTCAAAAATGGATTAAATATTTTGACAGTTTGACCATAAATTGTTCCAAGTTGAACAAATGTATTCAGAAGACTTTTCAAGAAATTTCAGTTTACTCAAACAGTCAGTTTGGTGTATTTAGACAAAATTTGTGGTAATGGGCCATGTATACAGTATATATATATATTCATTCATTTCATAAGCCACTTAATCCTAATTAGGGTCATGGGGAGGCTGGCGCCCATTTCAGCCATCTCTGGGCAAGGGTGGGGTACACCCTAAACAGCTTGCCAGGCCATCACAGGGCCGACCCACACACAACCATTCACACTCAATCTCACACCTAGGGCTGATTTGGAGCAGCCAGTTAGCCTAGTGTGCATGTTTTTTGACAGTGGGAGGAAACTGGAGTACCCAGAGGAAACCCAAGCAAGCACGGGAAGGACATGCAAATTCCGCACAGAAATGCCCGAGCCCAGGAATTGAACCCAGCTCTTCTTGCTGTGAGGCAAACGTGCTAACCACTGCGCCACCATGACGCCCTAGTATATTTATAAAAATAAATGAAAATCCCAGACATTATGATTATACCTCATGAGCTCTACTTTCAGAACCATGGAATTAGTCCATCTGACTGTCCAGATGCAGTAGCATTTAGTGTATGATTCAGTGGGAATTTGCACTGTTGCCTCCAGTTAGATGTTTAAATACACAGAAATGGTAACTTAGGAACAGATTTAGATTTGATCATCAGTTAGCATAGGCATGATCTTGAAACTGGATCAATGAACTGATGTGGAATGTAGAGTCCATTAGAGTCCACAAGAGTTCATGATTGGGAAGAACAAAAACAGATAGAAGTGACCACTACTAACACGGAGGGTATTTTGAAGTTTTCCATGCTGGCATGGGGCAAGGTATGATTTACACCTCTGGGACCCAGAAGTAGGCATTTTGTCTCAAGATGCCTTTTACTTCTTTTCCTGCCTTTTCAATCAGGAAATTGAGCCCAGGATCAATTTGTGCCCAAGATAAATTCTATGCTGAACATGCCCACATGAAATGTGTAGTCCTAAAAAGATACCTGAAAGGATAAGACGTTGTTTTTGTTTAATTATTTTAATTTTAAATTCCAAGGAAATTGGGATTTGAAAATGAGGGTTCATGGTGGCATGGACATCATAGATGACATACCAGATTGTCAGGCAACTTTGCAAGTTTTTAGTTGGGCAGATTTCCATTTAATTCCGTTGTGTAGGAACCATCCATGGTCTCATCTGACCAAGGTAAAAAGATAACGTTGATGCACTAGAAAGGCTACAAGACCAAGTAAGTTTGACATCCTGAAAAGGATCTTGGTTAATGAGTTTTTTTTGCATGGGCAACCCTTAAGAGAACTATACTTATCAGTGCTGGAGGTCATAATTATTGATCACATGATAAAATAGCAGTTGAAATAGCCCCTTAGGTAGAACCTGTGTTCGATAATTAGTTTATTAGCTACTGGGATGACTTCCAAGCCTTAGTTCCTGGGAAGATTAGTCACAAAGTCTGTTTCAGTGGGAAGCCAAAGCCACTGTGAGACTGGTGGGGTGACTTGGCTTGGACCGAGATTATTGAGGAACTAATAAAATCAGCAAGCTTATGTTACAGCAAAGAAAGATTCCTTCAGATGTCAGAATGGCCATAAATTAGTTGCCAGTGTTCTGTATGAATCAGACATTACAAAGGCATCTTGAGGCAAGCATGCTGGCGGTGTGGAATTTGCTGAGGGCTTACTGAATTGGGTTTATTACGTTCCACCTGATGGAAGACATTGATTGGATATTTCTGTGGTCAGCTCAGTTCTAGTTTTGGACAAAGAATCTACTTTCATATTCTTGGAATTGGGTCAGCAAGACAGTAAACTACAAACATGGCTAGAATAAAGGCCGAGAGCTCTGAAAAGAACAAGTCTTATTGCTGACTTGATGTATTCCCCAGAAGGTTCCAGTGACCCATGTGCCACCATTCTGTGGTCAGATTGATGGTTGTCAAGTCTTGGTTGTCGAAATGACAGTCGCATTCCCTGCAACCTACAAAAGAAAATGTAGGGCCGAGGTGACTTTTGCATTCACCATCATTTACCATCTCAAGGTTAACTTTAAAAGGAGAGTGTTGGTGAGCAGGTGACTGAATGCCCTCTAATGTGCCAATTTCAAGGTAGTCTCTAAAGGGAAGAGTTTAATAGAAATGTAGCTGAAGCCACTAAAGAACTATAGTTTCTTATGAATCTTCTTTGATTGTATAGAGAATACTTTCTCTTAACTGGAGAATACATCAAGTCTTCTTTGATTGTATAAAATATATTTTAGAGTTTACCTTTTGATTTTGTGAAAACTGAATATTAAGAGAAAAAGAAGCCATTGCATTGCCATTCAACAAAGAAATTTCCACGTTCTTGGTTTTAGATACCTCCTACCCCTGCTCAGAGATCACCTCCTCATCAGGCCGTAGGAGAACACAGTACACAGGCTTGCGGTCATCAGTGTTCTCCTAATTTTGGCAAAACTTCATGAGTTTTATATACAGCAATTCAAGTAAACCAATGCAGGAGTGGTCAGTTCAAAGGAAGTACTACATAGTTTACACAGGATAGGTTAGTTAGATTGCGGTTATCAGAAGAGGCATGGTTATATATAATGTGATCAACTTCGAAATAAAAGAAAACAAAGAGTGTGCGCCCACTTTAATCTAACAGATATCCATCCCCGTGAATTAGCCAAGTGGCGCAGAATTCCATTAACTTGAATGAAAGACATGACTTTTAGAATCTGAAAACTCTACATCACTTTAACAGAAATGTGACTCTTTACACATTTGCCAAAGTACAGAGATATACCTTCACTAATGAAGGCATGGAAGTTGTCCATATGATAGCACCTCAGATTTGTATTGTCTGCTTCTCACTGTTGGGAAAAGTTCTTGCCCACTCAGATCAGTTTTAGATTATGTGTGGATCACACTTAGTCAAAAACTGAGATTGCACAATTGTACAGTCCAGACGTCTTTTTTTTTACACAAAT
>JAOUQZ010000029.1:10385835-10415835 GCA_028564935.1 Neosilurus hyrtlii | reverse complement strand
ATCCCACAAGTCATTGTGTATATAGTATATAAGACCTTACACACATAGTAAGAATGCTCTGTGATTCACTGCAGCAGTCTGAGGTGGATGCAATCCTGCAGGAACACTCACACCAGCTCATCTAGCACCACTAACCCTGATACAGGTAAAGACACCTAAAGACATCACCTCAAGCTTGTGACCTGACACTTGATAAGATTAACATCTGCACACTTTGCATTAATAAAATGTTTTATAATAAATATATTTTTTAATAATAAAGCATGAAAATAGGCGGGCTGTTTGCTGCGTTGTGTGCACAGATAAGGAAGGTCAGTCTGAACACTGTGACTTCACCTGCTGAGAGCAGGAGCCATGCGGAGTTCAAACCAACACACACACACACACACACACACACACACACACACACACACACACACACACCTCATAGAGCACAGTGGTGTTGCCATGGAGAAGAGGACCGTAGCAGATGTATGAGTGTCCGACGACCCAACCCAAATCTGATGCAGCCCACCAGACCTGAGAGAAAGAGAGAGAGAGAGAGAGAAAGAGAGAGAGAGAGAGAATAAGGCAAAATAAAATTTAGGAAAAGAATGCACATGTAACACTTTTATCTATAGCTAGCATTACTGAACTATGTTTTTGTTTCTTAACAGGCATTTTAAACCAAAGATTTGTTTATTTATTTATTTATTTTACGTCATACGGACATCCAGACAGCCGTACAAAAAGATAAAAATCAACTCAATGGCTTACCTTATTCTCTAATGCACAGGGCTTTGTGTTTATAAAAAAAAATTAAAAAAAACTTTATTCAAACTTTAAATGAGTTTCAAATGATCTGGTAAGGTTCACGTGACTGTCACTCTTAAAATAAAAGTACATATAAACCTTTAAAAATGTTGTTTTACTTTATGTTCCTGTGTAATATATAATAAAACAATTATTAACAATGAATATCATAATGAATAATTTTTTTATATGTACATACACTATACAACCACTCGGTTCAGATATATTTTAACTTATTTTTATATTTGGCTATAATTTGTCAAATATACAGAACTGCTGGTGGTTAGCCAGCTAGTTACACTCATTAGCTAACATTAGCATTAGTGAGGATGGTCAGACTGTGGCCACTGTAATGAGGAAGTAATGGGGCAACAGCACAGAATTGGTGCCTATTTTAATTTTTTTCACGTTATGACAGACTTATACAATTTTATTGTCGTTCAGTACACAGCGAGGGTACAAAGAAAGAAATTTCACTGCAATTCGCTCAGCACAGGATTGAAATATAGAAACTGTAAATATGGATAGATAGCAGCAAAAATACTATAAAGTGAGGAAACTTCACAATGTGGTTGGTGGCAGCCCTGGGGACGCAGTCATGTGCCATCAGGATGAACAGCAGAGGGCTCAGGACACACCCCTGAGGGAAGCCTGTGCTAAGGGTGACACTGGAGGAAGCCCAGCAACCAGTTTTTGCAACCACATTGGGGTGCTGAAGCCCAGGGGACCCAGTTTGTTTACTAGATGTTGTGGACTGATGGTAATAAACACTGAACTGAAGTCCAGGAACAACATCTGCACATGGGTGTTCTTCTCCTTCAGGTGAGAGAGGCTCAGGTGAACAGTGGAGTAGATAGCATCCTCAGTGGAGTGGTTTGGCTGGCAGGCAAACTGGAAGGGGTCAAATGTAGAAGGGAGTCTCGAGGTAATGTGCTCTTTTACCAGCCTCTCAAAGCACATCATGACGGGAGTGAGAGCAACGGGCTGGTAGTGATAAGGTTTATTAGGCACTGGGACAATGGTGGCAGTCTTGAAAAAGGATGGAACTTTGTCCAGTGAGGTGTTGAAGATGTCCGTTAGAACACACGCCAGCTGATCTGCACAGCCCCCGAGGACTTGCCCAGGTATGTTATCCAGGCCTGGAGCCTTTCATGTGCTGACTCTCCTCAGAGTCCTACGCAAGTTAGCGGTATCAAGGCAGGAGTACTTTCTCTGCAGGAGTACTGTTTAATACCTCGAACCTCCCAAAGAAGTTATCCAGTCTGTTCAGGAAGTCCACGACATCCTCACATGCAGGAGGAGCTGCTCTATAGTTAGTGATAGACCGTATACCTTGCCACAAGTTCCTGGTGTCTTGGAAATAGTTCTTCTTTGACTTATTCTCCCCTGAAGATTTTTCTATGTGGAGGATGACAATCTTGCTTCCCTGAAAATTTCTAGTTGCTAACATCAGTCATTTGGCGGATATGGTTTTATACGTTCCACTAAAATAGCAGTTTTTTTGTGTTATACTGTCTCGCTTGAAAAAATTATATTTTAAGATGTGATTTATTGATATTTCATCAGCAGTGTTGATGCTGAAACTGCTATAATATTATAGAGACACATAACTTGTAATGATTGAATTGAAGAAAAAACGATTCCTAATAATGGCTTTTTTTCCAAAATTACTAATGACAGAGTTCCTGTTCAAATGCTGTAGTGTCCGTAACCATGTCAATATTCATGCTGCAATGTCTTAAAAATTATGCTTCTCAGGGTAGTATACCTTTTCTGTATTTTGTGAAATCTGAATAAGCCAAGTTTCATCTTTATGACACCTAAGATCCTCAAAAAATTGGAAATAGTAAAAGTTACGGACTCTACATTAAATGAAATTATTAAACATAGTGTTTTTCTTCATCTCCATAACACTGAGTGATTTTGTAATGTTGGTTCAAGCTTGGATGGTGGAATGTTGCATCATTCATTCGGCTGCAGAAACAAAGCATTGTGAAAAACAGTATCATATCTATCTGAAATTTTTCACCTGAGAGAGACACTTTTCAGCACCGAATACATTCATTCATTCGTAAAACTGTTTAATCCTACTAGGGTCACAGAGAGGGTGGAGCCTATATCAGCCAACTCTGGGCAAAGGCGAGGTACACCCTGACAATCCATTGTAGGCAACACACACACTCATTCACACTCACACCTAGGGGCAATTCAGAAAAAGCCAATTAGCCCAATATGCATGTTTTTAGATTGTGGGAGGAAACCAAAGTACCCTGAGGAAACCTACGGAAACACAAGGGGAACATGCACACAGAAACACCCTTGCTGAGCCCAGGACTCTAACCCAGACCTTCTTGCTGTGAGGTGGACGTGCTAACCACTGCACCACCATGCCGCCCTTAAGTGTCCATATTTAAAAATACTACACTCAAAGACATGACTCACCTCACCCGGATTTAGACCATAAATGCTGGACATGGTCCAGTTCAGCATCACCGCGTATCCTCCTGTATCCCTCACTACACCCTACAACAGAATTCAAGAGGAAAACAGACCTTTAAGAAAGAACGATGGCCAGCTAGTTCGGTTTTCGGTTAAGCAAATGTATGTAGGAGCTGTTGCGTCTTTCAGCTTTTTCCAGGCACAGGATTGTGTGCCTGTGTGTGTGAGTCGTACCTTTGGTGTACCAGTGGTTCCAGATGTGTACAGGACGTAGAGAGGATGATGTGCAGGAACAGACACACAGTCATGACGGCGAGCAGAAGACATTTCCTCGTCCCAGTCCAGACTCAGCCCAGGGTGGGTGTGCACTTTCTCCTACAAGAATCACAGGAAACAATCTGTAACACCTCCGTTAACCCCACATTCTCTACCACAGGAATTAGCCTGCAGTCCATTAAGCTATGGAGTTGGTTAATGTGTCACAGGTGCCGGTTCCTCACATTTGAACCAGTGGTAAAGTTAGACCTGACCTCTGAGCTCGCTGCTAAATGCTTTGCGTTGGGGTGGGAATTCAGGCTTGGAGTACTCTGCACTGTGGTATCATGCACTTCCATCATGTTTATATATTCGCTGTGAGATCTACTACAAAGAGAGGCTTAATGCGGAGTCCCTCAGGGTTCAATTCTTGGTCTGCTGAACTTTATAATTTTTTATTTAATTTTTCATTTTGGTGTCACAATCAAAATTTTTACTCTTTAGCGATGAAGAACCCATAAAACAGCCACGGGCAATGTATTTAAAATTTGTTCAGTGTAAAAGGTTAACATCCTCCTGATTCAGTCTCTGAGATTACCAGTTACCAAGGACCAGTACCTCCCAGTAGAAATGGAATCTATGCAACAGGCTTTAGAAAGCAAGGAGACCAAACAACCAGGAACCCAAATAATATACTGAGAATCAGGCAACAGTGTAAAAACCGTACACCAGGAAACAGAAAGGGAATGAAAGAAACAGGAAACTGGCGATCCCCCCTGAGAACAAAAACACATCAGATACTAGGAAGCATACTGTTCATGATACTGCAAAGAACCCTGGGAACCAAGCGCCATGAAAACAAATAATTAGTGGAAATCAATGAGTGTAAAAACATGGAGAGTGCATCAATTTTAAAGAGTGAAGTTTAGTACAGATCTGGTGCCCCTGCTGGCTGCTAGAATAACAAGGTTTTTACAGTAACAGGCAGAAACATGAAATGATCATCAGCAGTTTATGAGTATTCTGCATTTGAGATTGTGTACAGGAGATGTCCTCTGTTCTTCACTCATCAGTCACACTTTTCCGGGTTTACAGATCGGATAACGTGCAAACCGCACTGGAGTTCAGGTGAACCATCAAACACAGACCCCTGACTCGAGTACGGCCCCTAGGTGCTCACCGGAGCTCATGAAACAGTTTTAACAGAGCACGTTAACCCAACTAAACTCAGCAAGAAGTTCCAGTCCCGGGCTTACCGAGGGCGGTTCTGTGTGCATGTCCTACCCGTGCTTGCGTGGGTTTCCTCTGGATATTCTGGTTTCCTCCGACAGTCCAAAGACATGTACATTAGGCTAACTGGCTGCTTCAAATTGCTCCTAGGTTTGAATTTAAATGGTTGTGTGTGTGTTGTGCAGCGATGGACATGCGAGCTGTTCAGGGTGCACCCCACCTTTACCCAGACACGGCTGCGATAGGCTCCGGCCTCTCAGTGACCCTAATAGGACAAAGCGGTTTTGAAAATAAAAGAATGAATGAATGTATGGGGAGCAGTGCTCACGGCCCATGTGAATAGTTTAGAGTGTGCCACCTGTAGGACTGCAGAGGAATGGTAACATTTCACCAACCTGAATTCAATAATTAATTAAAAACAAATAAGAATTTGAGTGGGTGGCGTTACATAAATCGCTGCACAGAAGAACCACAATATATAACTCAGTTGAGTTCTGTAGCGCGAAAGCACCCGTAATACGCCGATTTCAAACTATGATCTTAATGTGGATGGAACCTGAATATCTTTTTATCTTACGCATTCTAGTTTCAGAACATGTTTATCATCACAGCTGAGGAAACTGAAACGGGTTCTTTGAATGTTATCCGTAGTACGAAACAAAAACACAGCTTCTCTGCCCTCCTCCTTCCAAGGAATTTGCTCAGATAGTTTCCATGACAACACAGGAAGCAGCTGTTAATGGGTTTGTTGTCAGTGGTGTAATTACTGTACAACCTGTTCGATGCCGCATAATCGACATAATCTACGATTCAGCCGAAGGAAAATAACATTTCGGAGAATCAGAACCTTCTGCATGTGTGTGTTTTGGGTCGATGCCTGAGCTTCCACTGCACTTTTTTCAGATCTAATACTCGCATCTTCTGAAATTATCCAACTGAAAGCATTCCAGAGCAGCAAATAAGCACAGAGAGAAAACAGAAGACTTTTATTTGTTGTTATGAAAAAGAAAAGAAGGATGATGCGGATCTGAGAGAGGGCAGAGGTGACGGATGGAGTAACTGAAGCGCAGAGCAGCAGCTGTGTGCGGAAATCAGATTACTCCGAGAAGAACACGGGGTTACACTCAGGAAGGTGGTGTTAATAACAGCGTGGTCTCAGGGCCGAGTTATTAAAATGCAGAATAGACAGAATAAAACGGACGGAGGACTGAGTTCAGCGATTGTAATTTACAGATAACAGACATCGCCATCCATCCAGATGATCCAGAATGACAGGAAGTCCGACTTCCTCTAACATTTCATTAAAACGCAGCAAAGAATCATTTACCCAAGGATCTTGATTATTCTTTATTCACCCCCTGGGGTACGTGCCGTAATCCGGAGATGCTTGTTTTTAACAGAGTGTTTGCGTATGCACATTGGCTGCCTCGTGTAGCCGCTGTCCGTCTGATGTGCACGTCCACAGAAATTACCGCTACACCTACACAAGAGGCAGTATGCATAGTGCCCACCATACCGTGGATGGATAAAACCACTGTAACTTCTAAATAAAAGAAACTCTGTTAAACGTCCATACTGTGGGCGCTTCAGGCCTGAGAGGACGGGAATTACTGAGCTACAGATAGATGGGGAGGGGATTCTCCAACCGTTTGCTGTGATTTCTTTGTCTTTCCTTATTCAGTCATTCATTTGCCGAACTGCTTAATCTTAATTCTGGACAGGAGTAATCCATGATAAGATCAGATCAGATCATTAAGATTAGATTGGTAGGATTGTAAGATGTAAATTTTATAGATCACGGTGGTGCTTTCGGAGTGGTGATCTTCTGCATGATCTCCAGAATACTCACCAACTTACCGATGCACCATCGAGAGTATTCTGTCTGGCTGCATCACTACCTGGTACAGCAGCTGTAATGTTCTGGACCTCAAGAGCTCTACAGAGGGAGGTCAGATCAGCACAATGCATCACCAGAACTGAATCCCCAGCCATCCAGGACCTCTACACTCAGCGCTGTAGGAGGAAGTCCCAGCGGATCCTCTCTGATCCCAGCCACCCCAGCCACCCCAGCCACCCCCAGCCCCAGCTCTTCACGCTCCTGCCGTCGGGCACATGGTACAGGAGCATCCAGACTCGCACCAGCAGATTCAGGGACAGTTTCTACCCGCAAGCCATCAGGCTATTAAACTGCTGAAATTTTATTTATGTATTTATTTATTATTTATTTATTTTCTCGATGTTAATTTTCTGTGCAATATTTGTTTCTAAGTGCAATATTGAGGGTCTCTGAGTCCAAGAATTTCATTGCCGGTACTGATGTTTCATTGTTAGCTGTATATGAAAAATAACCTTAAAATTCCTCACCATGCCTGGTCGACTATAGATGAGGACTTTCTGTGGTTTATGGCTGCTGAGCTCCAGCGCTTTCTCCACCAGAGGAATGTAGTCCACCCTTCGGCCGGGCTCGATCCCGAACGACGCCGTAACCAACAGTTTGGGCTGGAAAAAAGCATTCAGAGGTAATCAATAGAGACGGTCAATTGAAGCTAAACATGAAGGCTCCTTTCGTGTAAAACTAAGCTAACCTTAGCGTGGTCAATACGGACAGAGAGCTCTTTAGCAGCAAAGCCACCAAAGATGAGGCTGTGAGGAGCGCCGAGTCGGGCGCACGCTAACATGGTGAACATGGCCTGAGGAACCATGGGCATGTAGATTACCACCATGTCACCTTTCTTCACGCCATGCTTTACCAAAACACCTGCCAGCTTGGACACCTACACACACCCACCCACACACACACACACCCACACCCACACACACACCTGTATCATCTCAAAGTGATATAACATACAAATGGCAACATTTCAAAACAAACACAAAATATCAATGTGATAAAACATTTAACATGACCAATAAACGGATGTGGCAGTTTGATTGACAGCCTTCTGTGTGATACTCCACCTGCTGAGAGTTTGCCTGTTAAGCTAGCCTTGGCTCGCTAGTTTAGCTTGTGTACGTTTTACTGGATGTTAGCCACGCCCATATTAAAACCCTGTACGAGCTTATATGGAATTGATGGATTTTTTTTCTCACTTTGTTATTTTTGCTACAGATTAAAGACATGTGAATGCCGTGTTCCTCACTGAGAACACCTAATAATGATGGTGGTGAGGAGCACTGCGATGAGGAGGGACCTGATCCAGCAGCTCTCTGTAGCTGACGCTCTGTTTGGAGTGAGTAACGGGACTGTCGTGGACGATGGCGGTCTGATCTCCTCTCCCGGCTTCCACATGACGATCCACAGCGTTATAGCACATGTTCAGCTCCCCTCCTACAAACCTAGAACACCGACAGAGACACGTAATCTCAAATGATCTGCTCTGGTTGGGTTTTTACTTAAAAATTAAACCTCTTTACATCAGACTGCTGCTGAAACTCTTCCACGTTATAAACTTTTCTAACACACAACACCGGTTAGAGCAGGTGAATAAGAGATACAAAGCCAATGTGTGGTTTCACCAGAAAATCTTTATATTCATCCAAAACAAACTGATTATAGAAGATAAAACACTCCCAGAATCTTCACTAGTGAATGGAGAACTTTAACCAGTGCTCCCAGAAACACATCGTCCTGAGTGACAGTAGTCCGTTCAGGATTCTGATTGCTCAGGGGGTGTTTATGAATTTTCTATGCCAGCTGTATGTGTGTATGGAATTAGCCATTTCTTTAATGAGACATCACATTAGTCACTCAATCTATAAAATGTGCCCAACATTACCATTCCACTCGCCACCAAATTACACCAGCCCCACACCCTGAGGCTAAACTACAACCAGAAAGGACTGAGGAGAAGTGAGAGCCAAATACGGGTTATGACCACATCTGAATACCACTTTTGGAAGGTGTAAGCGTGACTTTAACGCAGACCAGTACAACCCAGTGTGCCGTATGAGTCAGTGGCGCACCCTCTGATGGTTATTTCTCTCTACGAGGGTTGATGAGAGTTTGGAGAAATTGAACGCAGGTTCCTATAATCACTGTGAGACCACAGCGGTGTTCCTGCAGGGAACAGTTTAGGAAGGTAGATCACCAGGAACAGGATTGGGTGCCCCTCGTTTAGAGAGTGTTATATGTTGAGCAATTGATGTGGTTTGGTGCTAATACTTCAATCCTGCCAATGTCCTTTTTTTCAGATAATCAAACTGTGTATGTTGTAACATGTGACACGAGGTTGCATTTAAATGTGAGAATGTCCATAAAATCTCTGTAGTACCCCTCTCTTGCTTATACTAGCATGAAAGAAAACAAATCACTCTGTCACATGTGATATACATGGATGGTGAGACCACACAACCATATAACTCATATGTGTATTGAATTCTCTTGCTTCAACTTCTGGTTACAACACTGAAATGTGGTCTCCGTAGTAGCTGTAGTCTGCATTGTACCACCATAAATCTGGATTGACAAACCTGGAACCCTTGTGTACCACCTGTTTGTGTACCATCTGTAAGTTGACTGCAGTGAGCTTGAAACAAGGTCAAAGGCAAACAAATATAATCGCAACCGAGACCTTCCTGAGGGGGACCCCTACATCAAATTTATCGATATCAACCTGGGGTTTGCAGGTTTGAATCCAGGTTGATGCTGTAGCCACCTGTGCACTGGTGTCCATATTTAATAATAAATAAATAAATCTTAAACAGACATCATCCATGTGAGTAAATGAATCATATAAAATGAAGTAAAATCCTGATTTGTGTCCATCATATGTACACAACCTTTACAGAAATTAATGAATAGAATTTTACAAAACTATTCTCAGGTTTGGGGCAGTGGTGGCCCAGTGGTGGCCCAGTGGTGGCCCAGTGGTAGGGTGCTGGATTACTGATCCGAAGGTCGAGGGTCGAAGTCCCGCTATTAGCGGGATGTCACTGCTTCCCCCCACTGCAGCTAACTGGGTTATCAAAGGCCGGCCGTGTCTCTCCCTGTCTGTGGAGAGAGGAGTGTAACAGAACCACTTTCGTAAAGAGGAGCTACATCGCCTTCAGCGTGTTTCTGCCCCGTGATGGCCTGGCGAGCTGTTCAGGGTGTACCCTGCCCTCGCCCAGAGTCGGCTGAGATAGGCGCTGGCCTCCCCTCGACCCTAATTATAATATAATATATATAATTTTCTGACCGCGCTTCAAAAAATTAAGGAATTTTCAGGTTTGCTTTTAAAAGTAAAAGAAAAATAAAATAAATAAATGTTATCATTGTTTATACCATCTCTTAAAACGTTAAATGTTTTTATTTGTTTATTTTTGAAGCATTTCTTCAACCAGCAGGCTTAGAATGTGAGAAACAGAAAAATAATATTTAGATCCTGTGCTGATTAACCAATAGCGTGACAGATAAACGCAACGGTTTCTGACCGCTTGATTTTAAATGTAACGTGCCCGGATGTTAAGGAGGTCTCTGATTCGTCTGTGTGGCCGCGTTGTTATCTGGGATATGTAGTTTTCAAAACCGACTCCAAAAACGAGAGCGTTGTTATTTTACATGTATATAACGGTAATATAGTGGTATATATGCAAATACATTGTAAATTATATATGTTGTTTTTATTATCATTCATTATATTTTGTGAAACGGGTTTAAATTCCTGTAAATCCTGAAAACTTCGAAGGTCTAATCAGAGTTTACTTCCGGTATCCCAGTGACCACGCCCTTCAGTTGTTTACCGACTGCTACATTCCGATAACCGCAGACGGGGAAGTGAGTTTAGCGGTTAGCATGTGGTGTTTTGTAGTGTTACTGTGTGTGTTGGTATATTTATACAGTATGTAGTTCTATCATGTTATAAATAAAGTTTTTCTTACCATTTGGGAAACACTTTGTCTGTGCTGTCCAGTGTGTTAGTCCATGTCTGGAACCAGGTAATGTTGTGTGCAGCTTCGGTCCAGAAGAGTTCGGGTTTGTGTCCAGCTTTAATAAAAGCTCCGTTATAATCGTTCCCACCCGAGTAAAAGCGTGGAGGAGGGGGGCGCACAGCTGGCCTGGGGCTCGTCCAGTGGGGGTGCAGTGCGAGGCCCAGCTGTGGAGTTTCCCAGGGTTTAGAAAGGAACGAGGAGAAAGTCCTGAACATGGCTGTGCTGCTGTTCCCTTCCTTCACACCACACATGTGCACTTTACAGATCCTGGGCTGAAGGAAGCGCACCATCTTTTAGGAAGCAGGTGTGTTTCCAGGTGTGTTTCCAGGTGTGTTTCCAGGTGTGTTTCCAGGTTACTCGCAGAGCTGAGCAGGAGGAAGTGCTTTGATGAGGAATATGGCTGATGTGGAGGAAGCCTCGAGACATCCAGAGGCCACTGTGAAAAAAAACTTTCACCATGAACTCTGAACTGGATATAAAACCAAAGTCTCTCTCTCTCTCTCTCTCTCTCTCTCTCTCTCTCTCTCACGCGCGCACACACACACACACACACACAGTTTTATGATCTGTCTTGAAATGTTTATTGGTTTTCCAGTGAAAGCATTAAAGTTCCACACTAACCACCTGTTGAAAATTTTTTTTAGTTTAATATTTTTATTAATCTTATTAGGATCCCAGGGAGGCTGGAGCCTATCTCAGCCGACTGTGGGTACACCCTGAATAGCTCACCAACTCATCGCAGGGCAACATTTTACCCAATACTCTTTACACTCACACTAAGGGGCGATTTGGAACATCCAACTATCCTAATGTGCATGTCTTCGGACTGTGGGAAGAAACCGGAGTTCTCGGTGGAAACCCACACAAACACAGGGAGAACATGTGAACTCCACACAGAAACGCCTGAGACTGGGAATCGAACCCAGGACCTTCTTGTTGTGAGGCGGACGTGCTAAACACTACACCACCGTGCCGCCCAGGAAAGAGGATTATAGTTAGTAAAATGTGGGGCTTCTTTGGTCTTCCAGTAAGACAGGGATCCTAAATTCTGCACTTAGCAGACACCCCTATCCCCTATATCACTGAATACATCCTTCTACTGGTTCACTGGGACATAGACATAGAAGTACACCACCAGTCAAAAGTCAGTGGGTAGATGTGTGAGGTTTGTGTGTGTGTGTGTAAGTGTGTGGATAGCATGTCCGCCTCACAGCAAAAAGATCATGGGTTCAAGTCCCAGCCCTGGGCAAGGGTACTTCTGTGTAGAGTTTGCATGTTCTCCCCATGCTTGCGTGGGTGGCCTCCAGGTTCTTCGGTTTCCTCCCACAGTCCAAAGAAATGCACATTAGGCTAATTGGCTGTTTTAAATTGACCCTAGGTATGAGTGTTTGTGTGAAAGGCTGTGTGAGTGTTGTCTTGCAATGGTCTGGCGAGCTGTTCAGGGTGAACTCTGCCTTCACCCAGAGACTCTGTATGTATAAATATACATACACACATAAAAATAGACATATATTAATATGAATTTAACACTACTGAACAAGCAGTCATGTGATCTCATGGCAGGAAATATAAGCAGCATGAGGACGTAACAGTGATTGAGGTCACAGAGTGTTCAGTTAATAATGGTGGCTGTTATTGGAAAAGCTATAACTGGCTTATTTACATATTCATTCGAATGGAGTTGGAAGGTATCGGAGTTTGAGCCAAATGCAATTTCTGCGAATTTCACGGACGTTCACAATGCATTTAATTTTTACCTAATAGGAATTAGAAGACTTATTCTTCTAGGCGTGCGCTGTATCGGTCATGAACTGTGGATATTATAAGATTTGCTAGATTCAGGTTTATGGGTAATAGTGCAGTTGGTGTATCAATCAGCTTGATCAGAACGTTTCAGCCTCCACATCTCCGTTATGCAAAGATCTTCATACCGTTTGTGTCATGTTCTCATAAGAATCACACGTTCCACATCAAAAAATGATAGAAATAATGCATGATTTTGGGATTGAATTCGCTGCAGGTTAGGAGAGGAAAAGGGCGAGCGTGTGTTTGCCACATGTCTCACTGTGTCTGTCTAGACTGGACTGAAATTAATGAGGCATGGCAACGGCTCTGCAGAGATCGCTCATGATAAACAGTGCAACTCTGTACTTTCTCAGGACTGCCAATGACTGCTGGTCATACAAAGTGTTAGCCAAGCATTAACCCTGTCAGTCCTGCCATGTCACCGTCCCGCCATCATTTTAGCACCTTTTCTCCCCTGTGTTACGAGACCTTGGATTGTAGCTCGGTTCGTTGACGACATATAACAAGTGACGATTTAGACTCTGTACTTTTCCAGAAAAGGAACATGATTAATGAAGTGATAAAAATTCATCCTGCATTGTGATGCTTGTAGATGGAATTTCTTACTTCCTGTTCTAGTCTCGTGACCTCCTATGTGACCTGCGCATTCTTATTGCCAAAGCAAGCTTGCAGTGTGTGTGTTAGTGCAGGTAATGTGTATTGATCTGGGAGGGCCCACCTGATGATTCACCATGGCTCTTCTTTGGGCTCGTCTCCACTAGTTTCCATGGAAACACAAAGTATCCTTCAAAGGTCTTTTTTTTTTTTTTTTTAAGGGATGAACGCTCGCCTTTCATGCAAATAAGCACTAAACAATGACAAATCAGCAGCCTCCAATCTGTCATTTCTGAAACGTTTTCAGTCCTCGGCCCATGTGTCAGGGCTGCGCTTTTATGCGAGTGCCTTGTCTGGCCTTGATGCATCCTGCCCGAGACCCAGGCTCTCTGTACAGACATTGAACGAATGAAATGACTTTATTATATGTGCCCCCCTCCCTCTCTTTCTCTCTCGCTCACTACCGCGCTGAACAAATAAAAAGCAGATCATAAATGTCAAAAGACTTTCTGAAGCCTTGAGAAACATGCCCTCAGTTCCCATGTCTCAGAGAAGGAGTCGAGAAAGTGGTGCACGGGCACCCAGCAGTAGTGTGTTTAAATATCACAGAAATGCTCGACATTCTAGATTGTCTTTATTTTCCACCCAACGACTGTTCCAAGTAATACTAAGTACCTCAACCCTCCGAGGTTTTTTTTACTAGGTTCTTAAGACGATGTCATGCTTCATGAATGAATATCGTTGTTGATTTGCTGACACGAGGTACAAGGTCAATTTATACACGTTTGTGGTTGGACACTATAGGAATGGTGCATTGGGGGTTGAGAATTAAACTTCCACCACTCATCAATTACATTGCAATTTTTGTTAGCTAACTTGAGATCAACCTGCGTTCCATACTTCGAGAGTATGTTGACCCTGACCATGATAAAACACTTGATGCAGATGAATCAACAAATCTAACAAACAAACCAACTAACTTACTACCTTTATTGATACTACAGTCTAAACAAACTAGTAGCAGATCTTTGTGTCTGTCTTGTCCTCAAAGACCTTCTCTTCATAATTCATTGTTACACAACATTAGCAATCAATGAGGCTAAAACATGGGAAAATTCATTATATGTCTATTTCTATGCAGGGTGATAATCATGCAAAAGGAAAAAATAAAGTGTTAGTAAAGTGTTGGTCGACCACAGTGTCCGTACACCAATATTTAGGTCATTTTCTTGCTAATTGATGGCACGGTGGTGTAGAGGTTAGCAGTCTCACCTCACAGTAAGAAGGTCCTGGGTTTGAGCCTCATGGTCGATGGAGGTATATCTGTGTAGTGTTTCCAAGTTTTCAATGTGCTTGTGTGGGTTTCATCCAGGAGCACTACTGGTTTCCCCCCATAGTCCAAAGACATGCACATTAGGCTAACTGGATTCCAGATTGCCCCTACATTTACATTTGCTGCATTTGTCAGACGCTCTCATCCAGAGTGACTTACAATTAACATTCTTTTACACAACTGAGTGTTAAGTGCCTTGATCAAGGGCCCAACAGTGGTGGTACTGGGGATTGAACCCCCACCCTTCAGATCAGTAACCCATTGCATTAACCTGAGCCACCAGTGCCCTGCCCCTGGATGCAAATGTGGGTGTGAATGGCCCAGTAATACAGCTGTGGCAACAGTTCCATGCCCAGGTAAATTGTAGGATTATGGAAAGTCTTGGCAACCTACTCTGAAAAATACCTTGACAGTAAAGTTACCAAGAGTCCCATTTGCCTGAAGGGCATATTCAATATATTCCAGATAATAAGACCATGCTAATCATTAGCTAAAGGTTTGTTAAAATTCTTTCAGCTATTAATTTCTTTTGTGCTTCAAATGTGTGTTGGGTTGCCTGATCAACTTCTCTCTGGCAAACCTGTGGATATCCTTAAATTTTGAAGAGCATTCATTCCTATTTTGACCAACAGGAAACTGGTTCTGGAATTTTTTGAACCTTGGTGCCACCTAGCAAACCAACCGAAACCCGACACTTCTTCCAATTTTGCGCAAAGCCATTGTAATCGAGAGCGCACCATCGATGGAGGTTAGTAGTAAGTAGTTGTAAGCAAGATGGCGGATGGCATTGATATAGATTGAGTACCTGCTGGTTTATTCTGTTCCATGGCGTTTTCCATTGTTTCTCACTGCCTCCTCTCCAAATTAATGAAACGGCCAGTGATGTCATCATCCTTGAAAAAACAGCTTTCTTTTAGGTACAGCTGGGAACCAATTTTTCAGGTTTTGAGCCAATTTATTTTTGGTTAAAATGGTCCAAATGGATCAAAATTTGGTGCAAGAAACCAGACTGGATCTCCTTCCCTGTTAGTGGGAAAACAATATCTGTGACTCAGAGTCAGAGTCCAGAGCTTGAGAAAGAAAGCGCTCCCTTGTTGCTTTTTCTGACAAGACACTAAAACAATAGATGTGTTTGAAATGATTTGTATTGGCAGCCAGTGAAATGTGAGTAGAGAAGCTCTTCAGCCGTCTGTCTCGCCACAGAATGGGTTATTGGATATCTTTGAGGGTCTTGAACTTGTTTGTCCTTGTTACCTTGTTATTGGTCATCTTCTGCTGTCTCCTCGAGTGGAGTTCTCTCCTAAGCTCAGCCTGGTATACATCCGTAGTTCCATTTTTTTTTTTGTCATTTCCTTTGATAATACTGTTTATATATAACATACTTCAACCAGATACACAGCACTATTGAATTCTCATTTGTGATTGGTCAGATGTTGATTAAGCATTTAATACATATCATATACTGTGTGCTCTTACTTACAAGACCTTTTGGCGAAACTCTGAGTGAACATGTTTATGTGGGTGATGGAGTGGGCAATCATATATCAAATCCCCAACACACCTACACACACTCATAGACACAGACTGCAATAACTGAAAAGCCCTGAGAATAGTATATATGTACACTCGTGTTGGTTTTATCTTTTTTACAGAAGGTTTGAAGGTCAAAATACAGTGATTTATTAATATCTAGTATAAATCATATTAAAAAAACACCTACAAAAAAATACCTGGTAACATCAAGCAGGAAGAATTACAGAAGATCTGCCAATATAAATACCTAAAATACTCCCCATGACTAAAATTTTATGTATTACTAAGCTTATGGGTTAGGCTCGAATGCAGTCAGTACTCAGACTATAAACAAAGAGAATAATACTAATTATAATAATACATTTTTCTGGCTGTTAAAAATTCATCTGCTGCAAGTTTTACTGTCAAGATTAAGTCCAGCATTTTTTTTCATAAAATGGCATTTACAGAAATTTGCCTGAAATTTAAATAATAATAATAAGAAGAAGAAGAAGAAGAAGAAATTAATTTTTTTTTTCGGTAGTCATTTATCTGCTTCATGTTGTACTGTCAAGATTTAGTCCAGCATTTTATTTCCTAAACTGGCAGTTACAGGAAATAATAAATCATAATAAAATAATAAAATTAAACTCAATTAATCAATCAATACTTATATAATAAGTAATAATGAAGGGTTTTCTGACTATGGAAGGTTTATGTGCTACATGTTGTACTGTCAAGATTCAGTCCAGCCTTTTTTACTCTGTTAAGCTCGAGAATTGTAAAACTGCCCACTACTTCACAGGAACACTGGCTAACCATCTGTCAATTCCTGAGGAGTTACATGATACACGAACAGTGCCATGAGTCATAACCCATCTAGATTTTAAAAATGATACTGGAGCTGCTACTTGTATTTGAGAATCACGATGCAACTATTCCTGTGGGGTTAAAAAGTTAAAACAAAAAAAGGTGACTTGTATTAAAATGATAAAACAATCAAGGCTTGTTATTTGTTTGTTGGATATGAGCTTTGTTTCTGCTTCAGTACCTGTCTTTCATGCCTAGTAATTTGTTGTCTCAAGCCAAATTGCTGCAAATTAATATGTTTGGTTCATTTGCTGTTTGGTTTGGTTTCAGACTCTATACAATAATTAAACAAAACAAACTGCACAAAATGTTGGACTTTCTTTCACTGGGCAAAAATCTAATGATGGGGGTGGGGGGTGGGGGGTGGGGTGGGAGCAAACGGTCAGTATTTGGTGTAGCGCAGCAATCTTAGCAATCACCCATGGAGAACATGGAGTGGATGCAAAATAAATAATAAGATACTTAAATAAATTGTTTAGGATCCACTCTTCTTCTTAGTCAGGCAAGATGCATACAATTTGGAATATACAGCATGTTTAATTCACTTTCTGCAGTCATACAGCTTTCTGAAACCTTCACTTGGACGTGGACCAAAGCTACCTTGCCCAGAAGGTTGTTTTATTACCCACCTGAGTGATTTTACCTGCACGAACAAATCATACTGTTGAGCGAAACCCAGCAGGGTTCACTTGAAAACACTGCAAGAGCTCTCTGGGCTTTATTTAGATGTTGGTCCTAGTCCAACACCAAACTCTAAACTAAAAGAAGCACAAGCATCCTTCGCAAGAATCCGTTCAGTTTCTCGCTAGTGGCGTCATTGGGTAAGAAACCTGCATCTTGTCATGGGGATTCAAGTGTCTTGTGGGAATTGGCAGTGAATAAAAGGAGAGAGTTATAAAACCAATTCGTTTTACTGTATGCCATTGTGCCATCTGTGCTAATGGTAAGTTTAAAGGGTTTATTAAATAAAACACGGAATAAGACGTATAAGTCAAAACCGTAGTCTGGAAACCTTGTTTATTGTGTGCTTATGAACAATTTTCCGTATCCAGAGCCAAATGTAATTAGTATCAGTGCCAAAGGCAAAACAGGTGTCTTCTTATTCCTACACACATCAATTGGTCCCACTTGATAGAGCAAACGGCACAAAAATTGCATTTCGCAGTGAGCAAGGCTGATACAGATGCCAGGTTGAAACATGAAAGCTAATCTGAAATACTTTCCTGGAACAAACCTACTTAGTGTAATTAGTATGAGTTTAGAAGGATTTCATTGAAGTAATATGTTTTCTTCTTGGCTGGGATGGCTGATCTCTGCAAATAAAACCTTCTGTGTTTAGGAGAAAAAGTGACAGGGAATTTGTTTTGCTGTAGGATTTGTAGACACGCATCACTCCTTTGTATTAATAGCCCATTCTTGCAGTGGTTGGGGGGGGGGGGGGGGGGGGGGGGGGGGGGGGGGGCGATACTCCAAAGGTGCTAATTACCAGGCTTTTAATGAGGGAAGTGAAATTTATCATCGTCGTTCAGCCACAAATTTAAATGAAATGAACAGAATCCTGAGGATAGAGCTTTTTGTGATTAATGAACCCTTGTGCTTGCTATAATGTCCTGTTAAACTTCACCTAATCACATTATTTACATCTAATATCCTGAACAATGCCTTTATTCTTCTTGTAGCTCTGCTAAGTTTTATGGTAACATTACTCTTGTTCCTGTGGTTACTGTTCTCGCAGGATTTCCGTGTGTGACGAGGACAAATTTCGGCACAACGAATTCATCGGCGAGACCCGGATCCCCCTGAAAAAGCTCAAGCCCAACCAGACCAAGAACTTCTATAACTGCCTGGAGAAGCAGCTGCCTGTGAGTAATTTCTCCTCGCCGGACTCATCTGAGATTTCACACACTGGGAAAATATTGAAAGTGGTTTATTACTCCTAGACAAAATGCCTTTAACAGGGAAACTGGAGGTTGACAAGAGTGCTTGAAGCTGCAGATGCTAAATGTATTATAGCTGCTCTTCAGAGTGTCTATTAGTTTAATCAAATAAGAAATCAATCAGTGGTTATGTTGCCTGATGATGATGATTATGACCGTGATCATGATCATAAGTGCAAGCATTGTATATCTGGAATATATCTGTATATCTAAATCCTAGATGGAAACTTCAAGTAGAAAGTTGAACTTGAGTAGCATTTGAGTTACCATAATTGCTGACCCATACATCACCTAGCACTCTCACTTGACTGACTTGCGATTTGATTTGGACTTGCACGTAACTGACTGACTTATTATTTGACCCTGACTTGGACTACCACTTGACTTGAGAATCGACTTGGACTCGCACATGACTAACTTACCATGTGACGTGGGCTGCCTTCGAATACTCAAACTTTCATATTACAAGTAGACAAAAGGCAATACACAGGATGTCTGAATGTAGGCATTTAACGGTAGTCAGAAATTACCTGGATGACCTAATAATTTAATTGTATTCAAAAGTACCACGCTACATCACACTATGGTATCCTCTAATTCAGCTGGAGCCTCTGAAGAGTTCCCCTAGGGAGAGCCGTAGTAAAACTGGTGTTCAGGAAGAGTTGCACAAGTGGATTCCTTTACACATTTCTGCCATTGAAAATAATAGTTTAGTGAATCAAACGAAATATAATTTGTGTATAATCTACTAGTAAGAGGAGTCTTATGTTAATTTAGTGAACTACAAGCTAATGTAAAATTATGCCCGGTAGCTAGTGCTAATGCTATAAACATCCTGGTCAAAGGTTTGGAGTACATACGGATTGTGTGCTTACATACTCACACATATTCTAATACAAGGTACTACAGGGATGGCGAGGTGTTAGTTAACCAATGTTTACCTACTGTTTGTTCAGATACAACCTTGGATCCCTATTTGACTTACTTACATTTTGACTGGAATGGCCAGGGAGTAGGTCTTTAATCAATGTTGGTACATACTGTGTATTCGGATACAACCTTGGACTCCCGTTTGAATGACTTGAATGAATTCGGCTTGCTTTAACAATTGCATTTCAACTGACTTTTGTTTCCTCTAGAAAACTGACTTAACTTGTGAATTGACTTATTGTAAATTATTTCATTAAATTAACACATGCTTGTTGAAAGGAAAGTTTTAAACATTACTAGCTGAAGATTTCTGAAAGTGTTCCCAAGAACTACCTTTAGACTGTTGTGTTTTTCCCCCTTCTCATTTCCGACAGTGTGCAATAATACAAGACAGTTTTAGGACCTGTGTGAAAGATAAACTGTGTGCATTAATAGCTATTGGAAAATCTGTCAAGCCATGACAAAGTCGTACATCAATTTTCCGCACAATAAAGGTACTAAATGCTACACGAGCCACCACTGACCAGAAGAAAATGGAGTCTAATTTAATTATACGCTTTCAAACAAAGTAAATGATTTTGTTTACAGAAAGAAATCACTGGGCCATATAATACATATAAAATAATTTTACCATATAAAAGTAATATCAGCCATAGTTACTCCCTGTGCATTGTTTATTTTACCTGACATGAGATCTATCCAACATTTGTATGTGGGACCCATGTGGGTTGTAAGTGGCTTGAAAAATGGGCATCATGTGGGATTGTCCATGGGTTCTAACTTGACTGCCCATATGAATGAAATTCCCTACAATCCTATATAGGGCCCATTCTTCACCCCACGTATCACCCAGATGGGTCTCACGTACAAGTGGAGTAAGCTTGAGTTTCCACCTCAATACTTTGGCTGTTTACAGTCACATTTGTCACTACATCTTCTCATTCAATGCTAGGGTTGGTAATCTGGAAAGCTAGCAAAAATTTGAAAGTAGCATTTCTTCAGGTCTCTGGCTAAACCCTCCTCTACCGTTAGAGGACCTTCCGAAGCAGCACTCACCCCTCCACATGCACAAACTCCACTCTGACTGCTGGTTCGTACGCAGTAGAGTCACACGGGAACATTTGATTGGTCAACATTCATCAACATTTGATGTCCCAGTGGTTGGTGTTTTTACAAGATTACAGTGGCCACAGGT
This sequence comes from Neosilurus hyrtlii, assembly GCA_028564935.1. NCBI lineage: Eukaryota > Metazoa > Chordata > Actinopteri > Siluriformes > Plotosidae > Neosilurus > Neosilurus hyrtlii. Next base: position 10,395,029 of record JAOUQZ010000029.1, on the reverse strand, counting down.
GACAGATTTTTTCAGACCTTTTTTAGATCTCATAAGGTATTGATTGTTGTCAGGTGTGGAGACTATTTCGAGCAATACAGCAGTTTGAGTGTACAGCTAAAAATGTACCAACCCCAGGTTTAAATCTGACCCTAAGTCTTGACATATTACTATCTGAAATGGAGGATTTATTTTCAAAAATAGCTAGTACTAAAAGATATATTAAAACACAACCCGTAATAATGGTAAGTGAAGTGTTACTCATTAAGCCTAAAAAAAGTAGCTCGCAACCTGAAACGACTTTCAACTTGGCGTGCTCTGGATCAACTTTCTGCAGCACTTTTATTCTCTCTGGTTTAACAGAGCAACAGAGAACATATTCAGTTCTTGCCCTGACGAATACACATGAGACCTGCCTCAAGAGACATTTTAGTGTGTGACAAGTACAAGTTCTGTCACAATAAATGCATTGCCCAAGACCTTCAACCTTGAAACTGAAAACGGAAAAAGGACTTTCACCAATTAAACTGGCTTCTCTTTAAGCTCTGGTGCAGCTGTCTAAAGATTAGCCTGACTACCACTTTTTTACTTGGTAGTGAAACACACCTCTGTTTTAAGACCTTCCTGAGTCCAGCTATTGTGCAGTGCCAGGATTACATGAACAGGCTCAGGTGCAGCAACCACAACTGCCTGAAAGGATGGAGGGTAAATTTCCTACCCAGCAAACTTCTCAGCAGACCTGCGTTCTTCTTATTAAAGCTTTTATTATTGTTGGTCGTGTTTCTTCATCAAGCTAGGAATTGAACCCAACCCGAGATCGGAAACTACCTTTGATTTTTGTGTGTATTTTCCTCTGAATGTCTTCCAGACCCAATTCAAGGCATATATTTTGAAGAGTTACCGCACTAAACTATTATGAAGTTTATGCAATATGGGCAGTATTATGTAATTAGTAAATTGCTGAATGGAGTCCACCGTTTATTGTGCCCTTGTGGGGGGCTTTATATAAAATTTCTAACATTAAAGTAATGACATAATGAATACAGATGCAAGCTCTTAAGTACTCAGTGGCTTCTGGGGTTTACATGAATATCTTGTGTATACTGGAAAACAAAAAAACATGTAAATTTGACTGTGGCAGTTGATTCCCCAAGTCACATATTTTAATGTTTTTTATTTCGTTTTTATGCCATGAGAAGCCAAGTAGAAAGCCTATGAGAGGTCAGAGCTTCTACAGCTCTTGATTACCTGACTCAGAAGCGCTGCTGAAATAAAATGAAATTTTGTCCTGGCACAGATCCTGGGAAGATTAATACATATTTTTTTATGATAGTTTCTGCCAACCTATTAATTTGGATTATAAATGGATTGGAAGTGCAATGAACTGCAGTTGCCTTTTCAAATGCATGCTCCATGCTTAATAGTATGCTTAAACAGTAATTGGGTTGCTATCTCAGGATAAATAACAATTATTCACCCCTTCCCGAATAATTCGGGAAAATCTTCAGCGAATAATTATAATTTATTATACACTACAGGGAAACTGCATGATCTGATTGGTTCGCTGTCTTAGGATAATTAACAGTTATGCACCGAAGCTGGGGTGGATGTCGCTAAATGGTCCCTGAGACAGAACATCAAGAGGACTATGCAATTCAGTGATATCTACTGACCGTGAGGTGCATTACTGTTTGTTTTTTGTATATATATTACACAGAAATATCAGCAGAAAGTCACACTACAACTAACTTAAAACAAAAAAAAGTCACAATGGACTCAAGTGCACACATGAGCAGGTGGTGCTTTAATTCTCTTTACAGTGTCTCTTTAACTCACTTTAAGAGTTTTATTTTATATAAAACACAGAAATAATGAAAAACAAACTAAAACTAGATTTCTATAGTTTATGTTTATGTTTTTTACCCATGACACTAAGGCAGGTCAGGTGAGCTGTGAGCTTCAAGCCAGCAAATAGCTCTGTTGTAGCTAACAGCGTCTGTTCAGGGGTGGCATATTGATTAAGGCTCAGACTTAATGCTCCAAAGGTTGGGGGTTCAAGCCCCAGTACCACCAGGCTACCACTGTTGGGCCCTTGAGCATGGCCCTTAACTCTCAATTGCTCAGTTGTAGGATAAGGCCGTCTGCTAAAACAAGAAAAACAAACTAAAATGAGATTTTATGGTTTATGTTTCCATTTTAAAGTGTGATTAGGCCCCATTTGCTTCATGTGACCGTGACAAACTGTGATTGGTCATCATTTTGATTCACGTATTATCCACTCAGAATAATTCTGAGATAGTGCACCAGTCAGATCACGCTGTTCCTATGTAGTGTATACTAATGTAATTAGTGGAATAAACCAAAACAATACAGGGGGTCAATATTAACAAGCTAGCATCCAAATATAAACTTTATTTCTGTGTTGATGCATGATATATGCCATACACTGTATCTAAGATGGCGTATGTTGACTGTGCAGTCCAAAGATTACAGACAGACTGGGCCCTGACTCACAGCTACCCAGGAAAATCATGACAGTTCAGATATTTTTTGGTTTGTTTAGCCCCAAGCTCTGTAATAACTCATTCTCAGTACAGATTTCTATGGTCAGCAGGCAGGCATGTTTTTATTTTTTTTCCAGAAACTTTCATTTCCTCACACTTTTGTCACAGTTATTTAATGTAGCAAATCAGTGCACTGGTCAGCAGAAAAGAGGAGGAGTGCAGAGGAAAGCAAGTCGATACACTCCATCACAGTCGGTGGTGTCCGATGGCAAATTATCCAAGGCTCTGTGAGCAGCGTCAGATCCAAGGCCAGTTAGTCTCGGCAGTGATAATGAAACATGCTGATGGGATGCCGTCAGTCAAGGTGTAAATTTAACGTGACACCACTTAGCAATCACGCAAGCATGGTGTGTTTTAGACTCACAGTCAATTCAACAGATGTGGAACAACAACACTCGTGCCCAGATGTCACATACCTTCATTGAAAATGGGTGGTGTTGCATCACACAGCGATTAAATGGGGTGGGGGTGGGGGGGGGTGTCCAACTGGCTTCCCATTCATTATGTATGCTCACTACATAGGGTGCAACCTAATGCTATTATAGAAGATAAATAATATAAATATGGACAATAAAATGGGTTTTAAAATTTAGCCACACAAAAAAACACAAGGTGCCTTCATTGAGATTTAGGTATCGGCACCCTTGCTTTCATTCATAAGTGCTCATTATAGTACAATTTCTGACTAGCATATGTTCCCCCTCCATCAATGAAAAGGCTTCACCAAGTACTGACCAGATTATTTTGGGTGCTTGGTGCCTTCCATCCCCTCAGTACCACTTGCATGGATATTCTAAAGGAGCATTGTGTTTGGTGTTAGTACCAGTGTATCACAGTGGTACATACAACATGGAGAATAATCAAGTCTTTCACATTTATTTTTAACATGGCACTACGGCAGATACATGTTCAATCTCTTGTGATCTCAAAGCTAGACTGCTGAATTCATTTCTGCCAGGTCTGCCTTTGAGCACCATTTGGTCTCTAAGACTTATCCAGAATGCAGCTGCACGGCTTGTTTTCAACCTTCCCAAGTTCTCCCACACCACTCCACTGCTAGTCTCTCTCTATTGGCTTCCTGTAGCTGCTCGCATTAGATTACAAAACACTAATGCTTTCCTACAAAGCCAAAAATGAACCTACACCCTCCTGCCTCAAACCCCTTCACCCTCCTGTTCCTTCCTTTCACCAAGGGACAAGGAAAAAATGCATCTAAACTCTTCTCTTTACTGGGTGTCTTCAAAGGACAGCTGAAAACCTTTTTTGGAAGTACTTGGATTAGCACTATGTAACACTCACACACAAACATGAAATGAAAAAGAAAAGACACACAGCACCTACCCACTAAGTTTTGACTGATGATATTCTTAATCTATGTTCCAATGAACCAGTACAATAATTTATTCACTAATCGTTACTTTACACCATTTCTGTAAGTCACTTAACTATATATAAAGATAAGGGTGTCTGCCAAATGCTGTAAATGTAAATGTTGACGTCTATAATCAAGGATGCTGATATCACTATGATTCTGGAACTTGAAACTGTCTGTACATTTTATTAAAGATATTTTCTATGCATAATACAAACATGCAATGCTAATGATCACAATATGCACAGGCTTTTCAGAAGAACAACAACATTTTTGAATCAAGAGACATTTTTCGTCTCACAGCCTTTCTGCTGTCTACAACAAAACATCTTACCACAAGCCAAAAGGCCATTGTCTTTCTTGTTTTCCTGCTTTAATATGTTAATACGCCCTTCTTATTCAAGAGGATTAGCCATTCAAATTAGGGCACTAAAGCTACCAGCTAGGAGACGATTAAGGATGACACGAAGGCTGCTGCAAACACCCACGTTCAGAAAGCTTCTTTTAATTAGCGCATTATGAGTAGCTTTGAAATTGCCATTCTAGCCATTACTCCATTACTCATACAGGTGTCTGTGGTAATGTTGGATCTCCAGTCAGACAAAAGTTTAACCTGTTACTAAAGTTTAGATTTGTCTAAGAGCCAGTTCGGGCTTTTGGAGCAGCTACCAGTTGGCTGGCAGCACAAGCTGTTTGTTCAGTGTGTGTGTGTGTGTGTGTACGTGCTCCGGAGGGGACGGAAATGAGACAGCGCTGCTGTGGGCGATGACCAGAGACGGCTCCTCCACAGCTAATTAACTCCATGCTTGATGGACTGAGGTGGCTTAGAGTTCAGGAAGAAACACCCAAAATGGTCTTGGTTCAGTCTGGAGGGAAAAAACCCAAGAAAAAAAAACACGTCTAGACAGCAAGATGATATTGTAGCGATGATTATGAATCAGACAAAACTAATCACTGGGAAATGGAAAACGTGCATATTGGGAATTTTGCACCATACTGTGTGTTCTGCTTGTGTAACTAGATGAAAAGCAATTACTCTGTTCATTTCATCTCATTTTACTTTAACCTTCATTTTTCTTTTGCCACACAAAAACTTCAGGCGCCGCGGCGCTGCTAAGGCAGATGCCTCTGAGGCCATTTTCTGCAAAGATGCAAAGCACAACCGTGACCTCCATACACTATTTTTCCTTTTAGATCGACAAGACTGACGATAAATCTCTGGAGGAGCGCGGGCGCATCATGATCTCGCTGAAGTACAGCTCACAGAAGTGCGGCCTGGTGGTCGGGATCATCCGCTGCGCTCACCTCGCCGCCATGGACGCCAACGGCTTCTCTGACCCTTATGTGAAAACGTGAGTTTCTCTCACTCAATTGAAGCACTAGCCAAAACTCCTTTTGCTGGCCAAAAACACTGATATGAGGATTCTGTGACCAGCAATTTTGTCACTGCTGGGGCAGTTAACCACGTGTTTCTTTTCTGGCAGAAAAAAAAATTCTCAGTGATGGATTTGGGAAGAAATAAGGATTTAAAAATGACTGGTGGAGTAAACACACACGTTCAGTGACTCTTCGCACATGGCACTAGCTGGCATATATACTGTCAGATCCTTGTTATATAATGAGGCTTAACGTTAGGTTAAAAGACGTGTTTACGCTAATTCTACTAATAACATTAGATCACACGCATGCTGGGTCTAACTTGAAGACAAACTTGAACTTCTAATTATCTAATTCCTGGCGTTATACCTTTTGGAAAGTTCCTGTCTATGTAAATGTAATATCTATTGTAATATTACTTTACTTTAGTACAATTTCTGTAAGCACTGAAATGTCTAGTAATAATAACATGAACAATATATAGCTCACGTAAAAGAAAGGTAATATTTTACTAGCTCCAAACACACATTCGTGGACTGCCGACAGACAAACACACACAATTTCCTGCAGCACGAAAATTGGCGCAGTACCTTCCGCGTAAGAGTAAAAGGTAAAAAATTTGATGACTCTGGATACTATAGCTATATGTATTTTACTTGGGTTCGGTTTGCATATTTCTTCTTTGCGGAGATTGACACGCAGTGTACACTTCCAGGCAGACAGACATGCCGTGAAAAATTAGATTATGACGTAAAAATAAATTACTCTGTATTCTTAAGTATCGAGCTTTGTTATAAGTTATCAAATACCCCAAATCTGTGTATGTGTCAAAACAAACTATCAAATACAGCAGCCATGTATCAGGTTAAACTATGTAATTTTTGGATTTTAAAAAATGTATCTACAAAGTCAATCAATTACTTAACAGTTATAAATTTAATAATATATTTTATTTTCGGCTCCCGAGTGGCGCATCGACAAGGTGCGCGACTATCAACCCGGAATCGCAAGTCCGAATCCGGGTTGATGCCACAGCCATCCGTGACCGGGAGTCCATGGAAGCTAATTGGCCAAGCTCTCACGGGAGGGAGGGATGGCATATGCTCACTTCCCTGTCGCTCACAGCGATCACCTGCCAATCATGGGCGTCTGTGAGTTCATTCGTACAAGGGGGCGGATAGCACTTTTCCTCCGAGTGTGTTAGGCCGCCCCCAAATACGCATGCGCGGCAGTTCGAAAAGGGGCGGGCAGTAGCATCGCATGTCACGGAGGGGGCGTGTGCTTGCTAGCGCCCCTCCCTGGATGGTGGTGGTCGTGTGATAGGGAAGGCAAAAAGTTGATGCGTGGGAATTGGATACGACTAAATTAGGGAGAAAAATGGGGGAAAATTAAAAAAAAAAAAGTTTTTGTTTGTTTGTTTTGTTTTGTTTTGTTTTTTATTTTAAGTGTAACCAGAATTATAATCACGCTGATTTTGTGGCATAAAGTCACAAACCTTTTTTGTTTTTGAGGTCCACAATTAAAGAAAACTTAACATAGGCTGAAAGTAACAAGCAAGACCTAGTTAGAACTTTCTGTAAATTGGTAAACCATTTAGCAACTAACGCTAACACTGGTGCTGTTAAGAATTGTAGCAGTTTAAAGTTTGGTTGGATGTATACTTGCTTTTTAACCATGCATTCATGCACTGTAGCTGGTATAAATTTAATTATACTTGCTTATGTAATACATGTATTACTGGAAGCTTCCACCAGAGGGCGAACTTAGTTTCTTCAAAATGTAACAACATGTATATTTTTTGTTGTTGCTCCTGATCACATGGTCTAGTGACATGGTCACATCACATCCCGAAGCTGTCCATAACATTCATGTGCGTATTGCATGTTCTGTCTTGCCGACGAGTAGCATTCATTTTTGAGAATGTGCACAACCTAGACCACGGGATATATGAGGCAGCCATCTTGCATAAGCAAACATGCAACAGGGTTCCGAAATTGTGCGAGATCAATTTTCATGCTGATCTCAACATGCCTTTTTTAATGAGTTGGATCATTCTAGGTCTGTACACAACGCTTGTCATATTCATGATGACATCACATAGAAGAGATCAAGTCAGTTCATGTGAGATTAAACTGCAGCATCACACTGCTTGGTATGTTGTTGCAATCTAGGATGCTTACATACCAGTTGAGCCTGTTTCGTGCCATGGTCAGAGCTTACTAAATACCAGCAGTAAATGATACCAAGTACACTAGAGCAACACGTTCACATTCCCCCTGTGTCCTCTATGTTCATCCTGTCTGACCTCTAAAGACTTTTATTTTGGCTGATCCTCTGCTTTTTATTCTTACTTAAGCCCTTTTTTTTGGTTTTGTTTTTTGGTGTTGTGATGCTGCAGGTGAGGAAGTCTGATCTGAATTTGCTTGGTCACGACGAGAACTGAGTCATAAGCTTCTCCTCCGAGTAAAATCCTGCGTTCCTGAGCAATATGAAACATGGCCGTGAGAAATTATAAGAGAATTAGCCGATAGGAAAGAGATATATGAAATCCGTCTTCTCTAGCAAATTTGAATTGGTGAGACTTTAGTAGCCATAAGTATACATAAAGTTTCTAAGGATGAGAGAGAGCAGAGAGAGAGAGAGAGAGAGAGAGAGAGAGAGTGCTTTCAGGGGTTTGAGAAGAACTGGGGCACGCTTGCTAGATCATCCAATTTACCCCTCTGTCTGTCTGTCTGTCTGTTTGTCTGTCTGTCTGTGTGGACCACCCCCACCCCCCTTCCCTGCTCTTGCTCTCTGCAGAAGCAGAAAGCCGTTAGAATCCACTGGTACCTTGCTGCTCGACGCGTATGAGCAGGCATTTAATCTCCAGTTATTTACTTGGCTATTCTATAAATAAATATAGCTGCAAGCTTCCTGGGGCCCAAGCTAAGAGTCTTGTAATGAAGAACATAGGCGGTGATGAAGTGGAGTGGTGAAGAGGAAGAGTATGAGTGATGAAGAGGAGCGATGAAGAGGAAGAGTATAAGCAGTTGAGGAGGAGTAGCAATGAGGAGTGATGAAGAGGAAGAGTATGGGTGATGAAGAGAAGTGATGAAGTGGAAGAGTATAAGTGGTTGAGGAGGAGGAGGAGTGAAGAGGAATGATGATGAGGAGTGATGAAGAGTATGAGTGGTGATGAGTGGTGAGGAGGAAGAGGAGTGATGATGAAGAGTAGATGAAAGAGTGATGAAGATGAAGGGGACATGATCTTCAGAGAGAGGTTGGAATATGAAGACAGAGATGTCACTGAGTGGCCTTTACTATAAAAGGAAAAAAATGGCCCACTAATAGTAACCACAGCAAATTACAATGGGGTCCCCAGCTACGCTTGGACCCCTAAATATAAATAGAAATGAATATGAATTCTTTAACGACATCATTTATTTATTTGTTGATGCATTTTTGCTCGTACATGTGAATGTGAGTGTGAATGGTTGTGTTGGCCCTGTGATAGACTGGTGATCTTTTAAGGATTTAAGGATTAAGGATCACCTTGAATCAGCTGGGATTGGCTACAGCTTCCCTTGTGACCCTGACAGATAACTGTACAGATGAGTGGATTGGATGATGTATGGGTAGATAGATAGGTAGATCGGTCGATGGAGGGATGCATTAATGGATAGGTTGGATGGATGTATGTATGGGTGGATGGAGGGATACATTGATGGATAGGTGGATTAATAGGTGGAATCAGTGTATGGATGTGTGGATGGAGGGGTGGATTGATGGGTGGAATCGTTGGATGGATGGGTGGATGGAGGGATGTATTGATGGATAGGTGGATGGATAGGTAGATCAGTGGATGGAGGGATGCATTGATGGATAGCTGGCTTGATAGGTGGAATCGGAGGGTGGATGGAGGG
>JAOUQZ010000029.1:10353591-10381838 GCA_028564935.1 Neosilurus hyrtlii | reverse complement strand
ATATATATATATATATGTGTGTGTGTGTGTGTGTGTGTGTGTGTGTGTGTGTGTGTGTGTGTGTATGTGTATATATATATGTGTGTGTGTGTGTGTGTGGGTGTGTATAGATAGATAGATATATCTCTATCAAAGAAGCCATCATGAATTCGTGGTGTTCTTTGCACGATGGAAATAAAATAGTGTTCTAGAAGTTCTTCCTATTACTGTGGCAGAAGTTCCCACTTGCACTTGTTGGTTGCTTTGCCTTCACCCTACTGTCTACTTCATCCCAAAACAGCTCGATGGGGTTTAAGTCTGGAGACTGTGCTCTTGTTTGTCCTAAAGTAGTTTTGACTTACAACTTATCTTTGTTCCTTTTGCAGTTAAACTTCAACTGCAGAAATTTCAGTTATATCTAAATATGGGGGGTGTTCTAAAACGTTTGACCAGTAGTGTATAGCTACTACTTTCAAACTCTTTTAGATGCACGTACCGTGAACTGTTATACTATAGCTGTTTCATTTCTCTTTGTTTTTATGTAGGAGTTCTTTTATGAGATTAAGTATACAGAACTGAGCAAGAAAACCCTTGAGGTGACTGTTTGGGACTATGACATTGGCAAATCCAATGATTTTATAGGTAAGTAAGTTTGTAGGATCCGTCAAATGATTTGCGGCTCTCATTTTCTTTGAATGTACCATGTATTCTGTGGCTTGATATTTTTTTAATATATATATCCAGGGGGAGTGTCTTTAGGCATTAATGCCAATGGCGAGCGTCTGAAACACTGGTTCGACTGTCTGAAAAATAAGGACAAGAAAATCGAACGTTGGCACACACTCACTAACGAACTCCCCGGCTCGGGCTTCAACGACTGAAGACGGACACGCCAGCACCGGTTCCCCTTCCTGCGAGAACATAATGCTTGGCCTTTGATCGTCGCCTCCAACACTACAATCCAGAGATGGGTACCAAAGTGACCTCTTATCCTGTAATCCCCAAATCTGTCCTTGTATGTGCTTCCCCTGGTGTTGACCTTACTGTTTGTTGTAGGCATTTGAGTTTCTTGGGCCAGCTTGTGTTGATATCAAGAGGTGTTTTTTTCCCTCGCAGGTAACAGGGGGTAATGTATAAACATTAAGATAACCATTCAACTTGCTGTTCTGTCTACTATGATGATTTTTTTAATGCGTTCAAGAATGTTGTTTACACGATCTATCAATGGATATTCAGATCACATGATCAGGGCTAATGTTAGACCTCGGAAGATTATGAAAGGTAGGATTTAAAGAATTAAGAAAAAAATGCATTGATTGTTTACAGATAAAATCTAGTTCAGAAAATGTAGACATTACCAAAACACCCCCAACCAAAAAAAAAAAAAAACAACAACAACCCAGAGATCTCCATATGCTACAGTATAATATTGAGGAAAGAAAGTTGAATAGCTTTTATATCTTTTATTTCGTTGTATTCTCTTAGAAAAGACTATTTTTTTTCTTGTTGGATTTGTTTTCTTGTTTATTTTGTTTTCACGTAAGGACCCAGTGTCCATAGTGCGGATTGCTGAACGTGTCTTCTTTCGCCACACCACTAAGAATGTGATGCTAAAAAACGTGATGGACCCTAACATCGACCCTGTTTACATATAAAAGTATTTCGAAATGCCTCCAAGCGGAAATCCTACTCCAGGTATACGATTGTAGTTCAGGACCATCCTCAAGGTGTAGATCCTGTCGAACCTTGTGTGCGTTCAATATGGCGCTAGGAATCATTTCATTTCTTTAGACTGTTATTAAATGATTCCTAGAACTATCCTGAATGTGAGGGTTAATATTTTTCTTCATCATTTCTTCATCAACTAAAAGGTTCTTCTGCCACAAAACAAAACGACAAAAAACTATTTAGCATGCATTCCGTGGTTTTCTTAGTTGTTATTACTGGACTTTTAATACGTATTTATTTTCAGTGTTTATTTCCCAGCCTTGTATTTATATATAATATATATAATATATATTTTGTGTAGTACATTTTAAATTGACGTAGACGTCCACTTTTGAGTAGTTTTAGAGCTCTAGGAATGACAGTATCTTCATATGCACAGGCATGTGTAACTGAGGTCTTAGTACGTTGACCTTGCTCGGTAAGGCAAATCTTCAATCAAAGCACTCAGTGCAACAGCCAGACTTGTGACATTTTTTTTGTAATCTGTTGCATTTGTACTCAAAGCTCTATGGCGTAACAGGAAATAAAAAGAATATAAATGTATATGGAAAAAAAATGCATGCAATGTTCTTAACCAGTCATTAAACTTGACTTTGCTTAACGCCCTTTGATGGACTTTGCTTAATGTTTGATACTCCTCTGTAAAAGAGAACCCATCGACACTAAAAGATCATGGAAATGTCCGTGTTTTCTTCTTGGACGTTTTTTTGTACCCTCAAACGCTGTCTCATTGCCTGTCCGGCTGCTCTGTTGTCCGGAAAAACGATCGCATGTAAACTAAAGGGGTTGTATTGGGATCCTATTTCATTCTGTTTCCCTTTTTTTTCCCCCAATCTCAGGCAATTGTTTGCATTTCTAGGGGTTCTCTGATGAAATTTCTATGTTCCTACTCCTCCATCACCTCTTGCACCGAATAACAGAATTCTTGTGCCTTTTCTTTTCTAACAGTGTCATTGGGTCTGTTTGTTTGTTTGTTTGTTTGATTGTTGTTTTTTTTGCACCGCTCACTTTACAAGGATTCATAGACGGATATTAGCTTTTAATATGAAAACTATATGATAAGCGTTTGGCATATTTCTATTCCCGTCCGTATTGAAGTAATGTATCGCTCAGAATATTATCATTCAATGAGACGTGGGTGTGTCTTTACACTGCGGTGCTGGATTCAAGTGGAAGATCTTTAAAAGCATGAAACTACACATTTTGGTTTCGACTGTTTTTTTATTTTGATAATGGACATTAAATTAAATGGAAATTAGGCTTAGCACTATTTCCAGAACATGACATGGACTCCAACAACACAAACACTTAGCCTTCCTAATAAATTATTTAATAAAGAATTTGATATCATTTTTAACATTTTTAGTTGTTTTGATTTATTTAGAATTTGAATCTGAAATGTGTAGGGTCAATTTAAAACTCTACATAAAACCAATAAATAAACACCAGAAACCAGAATGTGTCATTTCCTTTATGTCTGTTTAAAAAAAAAAAGAAAGAAGTGTTCAAGTATTATATTGCGTGTTTTTTACTCTGGCGAAGGATGTGCTCTTTGTATATGTTCTGATTTGGAAAATCATGTCTAATAAAGTAGAGAACCAACCGATAATCCGTGTTTGTTTTCTGAGAGTTCTGGGTTAATGGGAATAATCATAACACAGTCGTGACTGGGAACCTCCACTACAATGGTGTCCGTGATGACTCTTAGCTAAAACATAAAAAAATCAGCAAGGCATGGGCCAAAACCTGACCATCTCCGCTTGATGTGATCAGTACTATGGTAACCAAACGGTAACTAAACCCTTGAATGGTGGTTGTACCATCACCAGTTAGAGTCAATATCAGCCGCCATCCAGACCAATGTTAAACTATGGCACAATAGAACCAAGTATTTAAACACATTCAGGCTGTGTATGTTCACTTCGAATTGTGATTTCTCATGACAACCAGGCCGAAAAATATGATCCAGTACTTATAGAGAGTAAAACCAGGGGGATTGTCACCACAATCACCATCACTGATTGGCTGTGTGCTGAATTTTAACATGCACAGCATATTGACTCACACAGCCAATCAGTGATAGTGATTGTAGTGACACTCCCCTTGGTTTTACTCTCTATATGTATAAGATCATATCTTTCGGCCTGGTTGTCATGAGAAGTCACATTATGAAGTGAAGTAATAACTAAGTAAACAAAGTGAATTATTATTTATTACCCAGCTCATTTGAGTACTTGAATCTGATTGGTCACTAGTTCTGTTAAGCGACATCCACCTCGCCTTAGGTATTAAATAATACAACATTCATTTATTAGTACAGTATATACTACATGGGAACATAAGAAAATAAACTGAAACAAGGTTTTTATGGTTTATTTTCACGTTTTCATGCATGACAGTACTCACATACTCTGTTTAAATAAAGTTTTTAACCTTGGAAAAATTGGAAGGCCACCTGATGAGACCTTCTATCTCCATTTTTGACTTTTCCAAGAAAAACTGAATGAAAGTAGAAATAATTATCATACAGCCACATATATAAATCTGTGTGTGTGTGTGTGTGTGTGTGTGAGAGAGAGAGAGAGAGAGAGAGAGAGAGAGAGAGAGAGAGAAAGTTAACCACCAAAACAGCTAGATGGAACAACTAGTTTTTTCAAGTAGGTGCACCTTAATTTAAATTTATACATAATTTCATTTTGACCAAAAATGGAGATAGCAGGTTTCATCAGGATGCCGACAATTTGTAAGGTTTTAAAATTAGTGACTGTGGTAAACTGAGATATTTTTTTCCACTCCTTTTTTTTTTGATTCCATGTTTGTGAACCTGGAGAATCAGATTGCTCTGTTCCTGTGTAATATGTACTAATGGAGTCTGTAGGTTGAACTTGTGTATTTAAAAAAATGTAAAAAATTACTTACCTTTGAACACAGCTGTTAGCTGTTGCACAGTTAAATAAAGTGAACAGAATAATAAATAAAAATCAGAGAATAACCTTTGAATTCATTAGCAATAACCCCAAACCATTAGAAACTTAGAAATAGTCTCTGCTCGAAATCACTCACTCATTCACTACCCCCTACTCGCAACATAGGGAATTTAATGCAGAGATTTATATATTGAGCTCAACAGTAAAACGATTTAAGATGTTTCTCCTCAGCACCATTAATTACGTAATGCTGTCACACAGTTAAAACTTGACAGACACGTCAACAACAGCTGGTGAACCATCCATAAGAAATACATTCTTTTAGTACTCTGTAACTAATTTTCATAGTTTATGCCATGCTCCATTATTTTTGCGCTAGAACTCTTGATCATCTCCCATCGTAAGGAAAAACACAATGCATAATGGTATATTGCTTGGTTACTTACCATTAGTTGTCCACTACTTTTCACAATGCATTATAGGATACACTGAGTGCAGGACACTGCAGGACAAACATTTAGACTGTGTATAAATGTAGGGGATGCTATGTTTTTAGAGGCTGTCCACATCCACCGCCGCCAGCATAGACACTTCTTGTTAACACTCTAACAGTGTCTGTTCTTTATGGATTTATATATATATAGCCAACCAGAATTCTTCCAGAGGCTTGTTGATGAAGGGCCATTTAACCAAATAGTATGTGTAGGTGTGCTGTATGTATAATTTTGACCCCTTGTTGGTTTTAAAGGCCATAATAAATTCAAACTTGTCCACCAAATTTTTGTTGTTGTTTTGGTTTTTATTTATGATGACATACATTGAACATCAATCTTCCCCGGACAAAAAGTTACTCAAAAGGAAGTACAGACAGCGAAATCTTGGTAAGATATTCATGCCCATGAATGCAGATATACAATATTATTACTGTGGGTTAGATCTTCAAGAAATTCCTGACCAATCCAGATGTCCTGGAAAATGGTGATGAAGACTGCACCAAAGATGAAAACGTCTATTCCATTGTCCAGTTTTCCCCCCTCAACGATGGTGTGACATACTATGGTGTTTATTTCATAAGGAGCAGTACTGGCATCCATGGTGACATTGTTTTAAATCATTAAATAAAGTCAAAACAGAAAAAAGGCAGCAGATCCTCTAGACATGGCATGTGAACATGTCAGTGTCGCCAAGATAATCAACAATGTTTGATGCCAAGTTCACAAGGGCACATAAGCCTAAACTGTGGCCTGAGGTTTCTAGAATGACATCAGTCTGGGACATTCTATATTTTAACATAGTTAACATTAAAACTTTAACCAGCTTGCCGAGATAAGCACCCGAGACACTAAGGCTCTCTCATCTCAGCTCACTCATTTGCCGAACCACGTAATCCTACTAGGGTTGCGGGGAGGCAGGAAACGCAGCTGACACTGTGTGAAGGCGGGGTACACCCTGAAGAACCTGCCAGACCATCGCAGGGCTAACACAGACAGACCATTCTCACTCACACTTACACCTAGGGGTAAATTGAAACAGCCAGTTATGTATTTGGCCTGTGGGAGGAAACCGGAGTACATGGAGGAAATCCATGCAAGCACGGGGAGAACATGCAAACTCCACACAGAACTGTGGTGGACATCCTGACCACTACGCGACGACTAAAGGGGTTTTGACATTTCTAATAAAGACTGCTGTAACAAATATGATTTTCTTTTTTTCTCCTTTTTTTTTTATTTAAAAAGTTAATATTCCCAAAAGTATTCACACCTCAAGCCTACAGATGGCGGTGGTGCACCAAAATTGCAAAATACCAACGAACACAACAGAAGAGGAAAAGCGAATCCCCCGCCTCCCCGTCCAGCTTCACATGTCCCGTCCTATTGGATAATATCAGTGTCTTTAATGGACTACTAGCTAATCACGGTGCAAGATTAATGGGGCGGGGTTTCTCTGGAGGTGGGCGGGGAATGATGACGTATCCTGTATAATTGTTCCTGTTGAAGCCTTTCCGGTCTCTTTCTTTCGTGTCGCTCTGCGTGAGGTGTACCTGAGGAAATGAATATAGCGTGTTTTCGAGGGTAAATATCCATGTTTCGGTGTTTAATTCACTATATTCACAGTGTAGACTGTACGCGCGGTTTCGACAACACTTCAGTTTTAACGTTTAAGGCACTAAAAGTTATCTTTTAAATAAATATATAAGTGCCACACGCTGTAGCTAAACCTTGAGGTGTAAATTATTTGGGTTAAGATTTAATTTGTAGTATGTCTGTTAAAAATGTTGGGGATAACATTTCATGTATTTATGTATATTTATAAAAGTAGTTATGTATTTTTTTTAACCTGAAGTGTTTTGTCGTCGCTATGCTAAGCTAAGCTAGTCAGGTCAGCCCGGCGGCGACATGTTGCGCGCGCGCATGCGTTGCTATAGTTGTTTATAAAAGCCATGTATAAATCTTCCATAAACTGGAGCTGCTCCTCTCATGGATCAGTTCCAATGATTTGCATGGCTATATGATGTCCAGGTTTGCTTTCATCTCTGCACCATCGATTGCTGAGATGACAATGAGGCCTGGGATATGTTTAATGCTTTCCCCTTTAGCATCTTTTGACAAAATATGTGCATATGTTTACAGCTTTTCCCCTCTTATCTTTTAGGAAGCTCAAAGTGGGATTTTCTGGATCAGTGGTGCATCCAAAGCTTAAAAATGGTAAGTTCATGTGTTCTACTTATATTTTGGTGTGCATAGTGCTAGTCACGGCCTAGGAACGATGGGCTTAGGAACTAGTACCATTGCAAAGAATACAACTCTGTTCTCTTGCAACTCACTGTTGTGTTGTAATCATAACAGTGCTACTTGTGGGAATAGACATTGTTTACTTATCCTTGACTAAATTGAAACCTGAACTGACATCTTGATGATTTCTGCAGGTTTTGGATAGACATCCTGTCCAATATTGAGGTATAACTCATCTCATATGTCTCTGTGTATATATATATAATTTTTTTTAAACCCCTTTCTTGTTATGATGATTGGCATTTGATGTTCAACTGCTCTTATGCCCATGAAAGAGTGTGGCCTCTCTGAACACCTCAGACTGTTTGTTTGTTTATTTATTTATATATTTAAAGGAAGTATTAACAGATGTTTATAATGTGCTTGCTTATTGCAGTGTCATTTTATTTATATTTTAGGTATGTCTATCTGCCCCAGGCATGCTATGTGATCCACTGAAGGTAACCAAATGGTCAAGTTTTTATCTTTGTGAATATTTCATGAGGTCTATCCCGACTGGTTCCTCACAGTAGAGCCGTGTCGTTGGAAATGCCTCAGAGATGAACGCTGTAGTATAGCTTTACCCATATTGTTACTGCTATTAACTCTGTGGGCGAAACACTGCAGGACAAACATTTAGACTGTGTGTTTAGGACATGAGGATAAGTGCAAGATAAAACTGTTTAGCCCACATTTCATACTGTTGATGTGGTTCGTAATGGACACAAATAGCATGGGTGTATTCCTAGCCCCTTTCTTACATCCAGGCAAATTATTAGCCCTTGTATCAATTGTAGTTTCTTTTTGTGTCTAACACATTATGGTTGTTCTTGTCATAGATGGAGTGTCCACATGAGGGTGCACTTGTCCCAGCATTGGTGAGTTTGTTTGTGTGTTAGGTTGTTTATTCCCAGCACTGTGGTATCTGCATCCAGTTGTATATCTGACTGGATTGTTCAAATGACAGTGCAAGAGAAACTCCGACACCCTCTGGTTCTGGCCTTATAGCCTTTGTGCGTTGGGTCCGGGGCGGTGCCGAGATATGCCACACTGGAAAATTAAATTCGCATAGCTTTCTTTTGGTCATGTGCTTAAATTAAACTATTTTTGTTCTGTAGGCATGCATAGAGACCCTCACTGTAACCAAGTGTCCCTGCTCAGTGATGGGTATGTATCTGCCTGCTTTCTTAGTGATCAGTCATTTTACTGCATTGTTCAAGATCTCAACCAGTCCTGAGTGTTGGAATAAATGGTGTATTTTGTGTGTTTTTGAGATTCACTGCGTTGTGCTAATGGGATTCAAATCTAGGTAATGGGTAGATTGCGTGACATTATCACTGGGATGTGATCCAGTACATTAGGAAAAATATTGGCAGCCTTGCGGTAGTTAACGAGAAGCATAACCGATCATGACTCATTTGAAGTTTTTTGGGGGAGCCAGCAGGAATCACTATCATAATACTTTTGTATTTTGGTGATTATTTGCTTGTGAATATTATGAATAAATGTTGATTTTTCTGATTTTATTTTGCACATTATAGCAAGCTATTTATTTATTTTTGATCTTTTACAAGTTTACATTATTTTACTATACTATAGAACAAGTCCCAAGTGGCTTGGGAGCTATATGATTGGTTTCCATCTGTCTGTCACACTTTAGTTTCCAGATGTTTATAGGCTGCCTGCTAAAGCTGCGGCTTTCAGACTTGCTATGCTTGTTAAATATTGGAATGTTATGAAATGGTCCTTTTAGTGGGAGCATCTGGACCCATATGATCCATTTTTATTATGGGATGTTAGACTAATTACAGCATGTTAAAATTGCTCCTGAATATTACTGAATGCTTGTTATTTAAAATGTTAAATTGTGCTCGATCAGTAGGAGAGCTATGAAAATAGTCTCGAATGTTTGTGCTGCCCTGGGCATTGTAGTTGATTGACAGTGTTCTGCTGAAATGAAACGAACACTGATTTGTGTGGGCGTTTGTGAAACCCTGCCTGGATGTGTCGCCGTTATTTTTGTGCCTGCTGTATTTCACACCCGCCGGGAGGCTGTGCAGCGCTGAAAGGCTTTGTTCAGCGCGTGCACACCAGCACTTGTGGTATGCTGAGTCAGAATTCAGCCACAGAGCCTTGTCAGGGTGTAAAGAGATGTGTTGAGCTGATGTCTCACTTACTGTTTGCAGGTTTGTCCTGAGAAGACTGAAGAGCTTCAGAGCTGGAGTCTTTAATCTCAGTCAGGTGATCTACCTTCTTATTTCCATTTTTCAGGGTTTTTATTATTATTTTTTTTTTTAATAATCGGTCATATACCAAGGCTTTCGAGAGACTAAAGTTCTCGACTTGCTGTGGACATGACCGGAAAGCATCTCCCATCCCAGTGGATTGCACCAAGAAAACTGGTGTGATCTATTGGGAACAAATAAACATGCCACAGTGTTATGTTTGTGTTGTTAAAAGTGCCTATTATTTTAAACAGGTCAATGATGCGTCCTGTTGCAGCAGTGGGATTCTGTGGAATGAACGGTGAGACTCTCAAAGCATCGCATGGATCACTTTCAAAGGGGGTCAGCCACGTTGCACCAGTGGCGATCCTTAACGCCGTGATCCCACATCAGCGCCCTGCCGGATACCATGCAGGGGTTTAATTTGTGTTGAGACTCCTGTTATCCGAGGGGCGACATTTCAGTCTTGCGCAGCATGTTTACTGAGAAGCCGTGGTGCTCTTCCAGGGATGTCACTTATTTATTGGCACAAACGATGCAATTTATGTGAAGGACCTGAACAGTCGAGATATGGGGAGCTTATTAATGAGTGTTCAGTCTGGGTCTGTGGCTGCACCAGCGATTCAGAGTATATTTTTTTGGTTCACTTTATTCAAACACACAGATGTCTGGATTCTTAAAATAATTGGTGTAAAGTCTCTAATTTTAAATTGTATCAGTGTAAATTTTGTGATGTTTAAAGACTTGGTTTAACTTTTTGTTTTTTGTTTTTTTTCCCTCCTTCAACAGCCCAACCAGAAAGCCTGCTGAAGAAAGTCTGGTTGCCCTTTATTGAGGTTGCCATTTCCAATAAAAGTACTTGAAACTATGACGTGTATGAATGTTATTGTGCGCTGCTGCCCCACTTTTTTTCTTTTTACAAGTTAGATTTTTAAACCAGCTCATTTTGCGTTGTATTTGTCACTGTTATTTCCACTGTGGTTAATATGTAGTCTCCTAACTTCCTCTTATACCACCTGTTCTGTCTCGTGTCTCATTTTGTTGGGGCCTGCTGGGGATATTGTAATCAAGTCCTGCTTAGTTTAATCTGTTCATAATGGGTACGGTGCAAGAAGCTAACCCTAGACTATTGAGATATCGGCCCAACCATGACATGGTCTACCCTCATAAGTGGGAGAGAATTATCGAGGCTGAATGACGTGTAATTAAACCAGCAGCCTGACTGCTGTAGGTGTTGATAGAAATCGTCAGAGCATATAAACATGAAGGCCTTCATGTGTCACCTGTACGATCATAGGAATACAGCAAGTACTCTAGCAGCATTAAGTCGGAAGCCTTTCTACCAAGCAGGGACTCTGCTCTCGGTGGTTCCCACGGGTCATGGGACACAGATTAAAGGATTCTCTTCAGACAGCACAGCTTTCAGAGCTCTCCCCTCAAAGCCTGTTTGTTTGGTTGAAAGGGCTGCTGTTTCAGACGCCCCGGTCGCTTTCATTTCATACCAAAGCAAATGTGCTGAGCCATAGAAAATCAAAAGGCAGTATAGCCGGTGTCATGGATTGTGAGCAGTATTGTGGTGTAGTTGTGGTTTAAACTAGTGTATCATGAACTGCACAATGATCGGGTGACTTCTTGTTTATCTTTTTGAAATCTGAGGCTAATGATGTTAATGGACTAGGTAAAACTAACAAATTTTTTTCTCGTGGCTTATGTTTTAGTCATGTGAATGTATACTTCCTAATCTTGCTGTAAAATAGGATCTTTCCTGTGGTTAATTGCGAGCATGTTAACCTTTTTCCCTCTTGATGTTTCCTCAAGTCATAATGAAGGCACAACTGATTTTCAAATAAACACTGAAGGCATGTCCTTGGTTCTTGTTTTTTTGCTCTCTCGCCGAGTGAAAACTTGCATTTTTACAGTCTGCTGATTTGTGTGGACTTCAGCTCTGGCTCTGGTAACGCGAGTTCAGGAAATGTGGAATATAATCATGGAGCTTTATGCTCATTAGTCCAAGGAACATGTGTTTTGCTGCCAGGAACATGTCACATACCTGGATCCCACTGCAGCCTGAGCTACAAAGCACGTCGTCTAAAAAGGCTTTTCAAATTATATTGCGTGCTAAACTAATGGTGAAGCTTTGCTTTACTTTTGGTCAATCAGTCTTGCTCAGTACTCTTGATGTTAATAAATGATGAGTTGCTTAATCTTACAAGCTCTTAAAAAGCAGAGAAGCATGACTTTTTTCTTTTTTGGGTCGGGGCACACTATTAAACCACCTGTTCTCAGTACTTGTGGCTTATCATGGAGAGAGGCCCACTCCTCTCACCCCTTAGTGGCTCCTCTAAATCACCCAATCCTGGTCTTGGAGTACACCGTGTCCTGCGCCCTGCTCTAGGCTCGCTCATTATTTCGCTGATTAAGGTGTATTGGAAACAAAAGGCTACAACATGCAGGACAAGGTTCTCGTGGACCCTAAAACACAGTTTCCTCCACGATCAATAAAGTATTCTAATTCAGATAAATATATACTTTGAACAAAACACCAAACATGATCCTAAATATCATCACATGGTATGGCGATGGCGTTTTTGTTTTTTTGGGGGGGTGCTGTACAGCCGATGCATGATTTAGCTTGTTTGGGAGATCAAATTGGCCCCAAGGATCTTATCACTGCTGCACACAATGAAGGCCTGTGTTTATGACCCTGTGTGGCAAAAAGCCTGATTACCTGCCTGACATGTGAATAATTAAACTGCTGCTTACCTTTTTTCCACGATGGTCCAAACTGAGTAATGTGAGGAGATAAATCAATAATGATGATGTCATTAAATGGGAGCTGACAGAAAACTGGGCTATAAGACTAGTATTGTGGCCTGAATAACCAATGGATAATTATTGGGAGGGGAGGTCTATGGGTCGGACAAAATTTCCATGGTGTACGATACAATTACTTTTTACTGCGTAATAGTTCTAAAGGCTCACCTGACTCTAGACGAACAGCTTGCCAGTCCATACGGTCAACCTCCACACAACCATTCGCATTTACACCTATGGACAATTTGGAACAGCCATTCTGCCAGATGGCTGGGGTCGGTGGTGTGGTGATTAGGGTGCTGTGCTCAAGATCAAGAGGTTGTGGGTTTGAATCCCCGCTAGACTCCCATCTTGCTAAGAGCCTGGGCAGGGTCTTAACTGCAAGTGTGCCTCTGTCCACCCAGCAGAATAAATGGGTACCAGTAAAAATTACTGTGAAGGTAACCTGCAATGGATTAGTGTCCCATCCAGGAGAAGTTGAACCCCTAGTTGCTTCATGCTATAGAAACTGGAGATAAGGTCTTGCTCTGATGAGCTGCTTTTACTTCGGAATGCTCAGGATTTCCAGTTTTGTGATTCCAAAGGTGGCAAATCTGAAAATACCAACTGACTCCTACAACCTTGATACTGAACAAAAGGTACTGTGGGTGAAGGCAGGGTACATCCTGAACAGCTCACCAGACTACTGCAGGGCTGCAGAAACAATCACTCACACATCCACACCTAGGGGCAATTTGGAACAGCCAATTAGCCTAATGTGCATGTCTTTGGACTGTGGGAGGAAATCCATGCAAACAGCTCCGTACGGAAAACGCCCTCACCGAACCAAGGATCTTCTTGCTGTGAGGCAGATATGCTAATCACTACACCACCATGCTGCCCTACTTATAATAATTTAGTAGTAATTTTCAACCTGAACAACCAAAAATAGTAACAGTAGGTAGGTACTCTGCTTGGATCCATAAGCTGAAAGTGGTGAAAGTGCCAGTAAGAAATTCTGGTTCCTTTTATCAATAACTGTGGGTAAGAACACAACTTATGGCATACTGTGGCTTGGCAGACATCCAGTGTCTGCACTAAGATGGTGTGTGTTCTGGCAGATGTGAGAGGAGTGTCATAGGCCGAGACAGGAAGTAACAAAAAAGATAAATTCATAGAGTTGTGGGGGAAAAAATTAGGACACATCAGATTATTCGAGGTATCCTCTCAAGATGGTGGCCTGGTTATAGCTCTTGTTAGTTTTTAGTTTGTTATAGTTTATGCCAAAATATAATAATTTAAATATAATATACATATGTGCCGTACGGTGGGGTAGTGGTTAGCACATCCACCCCACACCAAGAAGGCTTTGGGTTCAAGTCCCAGTCTCATATAGAGTGTTTTTATTGTCCTACCCATGCTTGTGTGGGTTTTCATCAGGGTACTCCGGTTTTGTCCCACAGTCCAAATTGCCCCTAGGTGTGAATGCAAGCATGTATGTTGTGTGTGTGTGTGTGTGTGTGTGTGTGTGTGTGTGTGTGTGTGTGTGTGTGTTGGCCCTGGGATGAACTGGCAAGCTGTTCAGGGTGTACCCACAGAAATGTTGTTTTGGCACTGGTTTAGAAATAAAAATCTCCAGTGATTTAAAGTTTTTTTAATGCTTTGATGTTTTTGTGAATTAGGATTAAACCTTTGATCAGTCACAAGGACTTGGCTATCTCTTCTGACAGTAGTTCCAGCTGGACTTCAGATCACAGGTTAAGATTAATTTCCACAATCCAATCTAAGACACTCCACATCATTTATACATAAATTATACATCATTTTTAATGGTGCTGTTATTTAGCAAAGTATGTAAAATGGTGCGGCAATGGCTAGTACAGCCACCTCACAGGAAGAAGGTCCTGGATGGACTCAGTGAGTGTGTTTTTGTGTGAAGTCTGCATGTTCTCTACATGCTTGGCTGGGTTTCTCCTGGGTATTCCAGTTTCCTCCAACAGTCATAAGACATGCACATTTGGCTAGCTGGCTGTTGGTTGTGTTTGTGTGTGTGTGTGTGTGTTGCCCTATGATCACCCGGTGAGCTCTTCAGGGTGTACCCCGCCTTCACCTAGAGTCGCCTCCCTAGACACTAACCCAAGATCCTAACAGGATTCAGCAAATGAGTGAATGAACGAACTTCAAGAGGTTATTGGAGTAATAACAGGAGGTGACTTGTTTCCTGGACGCTCCACAATGTTAGGGTTTAAAAAGTAAAAAAATAAGAAGTATTAAATATCACATCTTTTTGTTTGTTTGATTTTAAATGTATGTAGTCGACAAATTGCTTTGGCATAAGACTAGCAAAATGCAAAAAAAAAAAATAATAATCATAATGTAAAAGAGAAAAGACATGTCTAAACATATCCAGCCATGTTTTATTTGTTTACTTCACCCACTTCCACTCAGGAGTTCCACACCTAACACAAGGTACCTTAAGTGGGAGGAGCCAAAAATAAACTCGTTACCTAGTTACCATATATATATATATTTATACATCGACACTATCAATTATTGCATTAAATCATTACATCTACACTATACAACCAAAGGTCAGCAAATCAGCAGTTTTGTATACGTTATTAGCTGATTTAACTTGATAAAACTACGTTTCCCGTCGTGCAACAGGCCTCACGGTACGCCACGCCTCCGCCGCGTTTGAGTGGCAGGTTGTTTGTTTCAGCGTCGCCAGCTGCCGGACTGTTCCAATCCCCGCCGGAGTGGAAAGACGGGGGGAGGCAGACAGTCCTCTCTTTTCTCCCTTTCCCGTTTTTTTTTTTTAAAAACCTCGTTGTGCTTCGCTTTTTAATTTCAGCCTTGCTTCTGTCTTCCTCGGGCTCCTTCTCTAAGCTTTTCAGTGCACAACTTTTCCTTCCTTCCCTCCTCCTTTCCGCTCCGTTTATTGAAGGTTGTTATTATTAAACCCGGTCCATTTGGCTTGCAGCTCTAGTTATTTATTTATTTATTTATTTCTGCCCCTCTCTCTCTCTCTTTTTTTATATATATAAATACCTCCATCTAGAGATATTCATGTACATACCTACAGAAATAGACTAGTGGTTTATCTGTTTTTAGCTGTGCCCCAAATGAGAAGACGCAAAAGATGGAACTGCACATTTTAGAGCACAGCCTGAAAGTAGCCAGCATAGCAAAGGAAGGCATCCAGATTTGCACTCATGGATTAATTAAACTCGCTTTTCTGCCCTCAAAAACAAGGTGAGTAGCTTCTTGAGTGTGTGTGAGTGTGTGTGAGTGACAGTCCCAGTACAAAAACATGGAGATTGTTTGAATAATCGCATCCTGAGCTCCTTTATAGGCCGGTATGCTAAACAGCTAGCTCTCTATTTATCTATCTATCTATCTAACATGTATGTGTGTGGAATAATTTCTACACTTTCATCCCAAAACTTCTTCCTCGTCCCTCTTTATTATCAAGAATAAACGCGAATCCCCTCCGACATAGTAAGCGCGTTTGTTTTGCATCATCACCTTTAATTTTGGGATTTCCGCCCCACCCCCCTCCTCCTCAGTGTTATATTAATGAAGTTGCATGTTAAAGGGGTGTGCGTGAACGTGCAAGCGCGTGCTGGGTTTTTTTTTTGTCCGCCGGTAAAAAATAACAATGAAGCCCAGTGCTGCTTTCATTTCATTTCAACACTCTTTCCAGCTGATGCTTCTGGTCACTGTGTCATCATGGATTTTATTTCTCCTACTAAAGATTAGACTCTGGATTATTCTCTGCACCATATCCCTCTTTCTGCAGCAGCACACAATTTTTTTTTTTTTTTTTTTTTGCATGGCTGCCAGAAAGCTGTAAACAACTGCAGTGGAAAAAAGGGGAGGAAACAAAGTACTTTTATTTTATTTGTATTTTTTTTTAATAAATTGCATACATCTAGAGGTGCACCTTTCCTTTCGTTTGTTCCTTCTCCTCTCTTTTTCCTGTGCTGATAATCAGTGGCGCAATATATTGCGGTATTTGTTATCGTCGGCACTCTGCACTGTTTTTTCTCAAACGACATCTGAGATTCTAGAATAAACATCGTCGGTAAACTGTACTACTTTCAGACATACTGCTTTTTCCCTGAAGAAGTCTTTTCATAATCCGGCAAACTGTTCATTCATTTTTATACACCGCGACAAGAACAATCAGATCACGGGTTTATAAACATCATCAATCACCAAAGACGAGGTGGATATCTCTGAATATTCCCCCTGACGTTCTGTCTTCTGAGGCGAATATTTATTCTAGTATACACTACATGGAAACAGAAGCAAAGGTTTTTTTTTATGTTTTTTTCCTGTTTTTTTAATTGATTCAAGCATTATCCCATGTTTCCAGGGTGGATAATAAGCAATTGTTTTCTACAAGTCGATGGTGCGATCTGATTGGAGTTGTGATTGGAAATTATCCGAAAAAAATCTTGTCATCCTTGTGCTTTTCATACTATACACCAAAACACCTTTAGTGAGTGCTGTTTCCTTTTGTTTCTGAAGGAGTTGGATTGAACGGAACAGACGTGGTCAGGATGCAAGCTAAACTGCCTGAGTGTCATGAGTAAACTATAAAAATGTAATTTCTGTTTGTTTTCTTGTGTTTTTAGTACTGGAACACCTTTCCAGAGCACACTTTACATTTACATCAGAACAGACACCGTTAGCCAAACGTTAGCTATTAGCCTAGCTGTTCAGGAAGTACCCTGCCTTCGCCCAGAGTCGGCTGTGATTAGCTCCAGCTTCCCCCTGACGCTATACAGGAAAAAGCTGGGATCATGGGATGATGAGCTCACCTCAGTTCAGCTCACCTGCCTCAGTGTCATGGTTAAAATAGGAAACAATCTATAAAAATAATTTTTTTAAAAATGTAAAAACTTTTTATTTATTTATTTATTTTTTTAGATTATAGTGTATACTAATATAATTATACTTCAGGCTAGTGGGATGTTAGTCATGCAATAATCATTCAGGTGCCAATGATGCAATCATTTGGTTATCCCCTGGCAATGATGCAATACCAAGAATTATTTGTTCTATGCTGAAAATCTTTTCCTGTCTCAACATTCGTGGAAAAAGGTATTGGTATGTTGGTATTTTGATGACCGACGTTATCAGGCAGCATGTGGAAACAGAAGTCGAGCTTTGTGATGAGATTTAGTATTTATCTGGTGATGAGAGATTGAGCTTTAAGGCTTTCAGGATGATAGTACATCACTTTAGGCCTCTGTCCTTTTTTGTTTGCGCATCAGTCCTATCAGCACTTGATGGATTCCCTACAGCCAGAGCTCATAGTGCTTTTTAACCCTGCTGCACAAATTTCCAAGCTAAATAATTCACAATAACTACAGTGCTTTTTATTTGTTTATTATCATTTTATTTTAATTCCATTCCTATTGTGGGGACATTAACATACTATAAAACTCACCGTTCTTGATTCACCCTTGTCTGTCAGCAGTGAGAAGCAAATTTGCGAGTTCCTCTTCTGTCACAGGAAAAGGCTATTAAAAACAAGCTCTAGCAAGAAGGGGCACTTGTTTTCGAATTCCTTCGGCCAGCAAATGCAGCTTGTGGTCTTGAATCTAGCTGTGAACAGTGTGTCTTCAAAGTCGTCTATTGTGTCGGGCAGTTTTTTGCTCTGCAGGCTATGGGGTGTGTTTGAGTAGCTTTTCGGTACAGCGTAATAACATGGATGGAACCTCACTTCCTTTTGAAAGCCATGTTCCTCTTGTTTAAGACTGACTAATTCCACGTAGCAGCTTTGGCAGATGGTGTGTGTGTTTGCTTGATGGTTTGCTTTCTGCATTCTCTGCGAAGTGTCTCGCAGTGGTGTCGATTGCGACTGGTGACAACCCAGCGTGTGAGGAGGGGAGTGGGTAAAGTCGCTTACTGTTCGGAATGCTGGCGAGGGCTCTCGCACCATTTGCTGCCTTACTGATTAAGTTGGCATCGTCAAAAATGAAATTTACCCGTGTCACCGGGGACGAAAGAAGTCGAACGCGAAGGAAGACCCTGATCTACTCATATACAACCCCAGTTTTCAAAAAAATTTATTTATTTATTTATTTGCTTTGGAGTTGTGCATACATACTTACCATGCATTGCAGTACAGTGGATTTTTACCAACACATTCCATTTGTGGTTGGTTGTCATGCCAGTATAGAAGGTCGTTACCTTAAGCTAGATAATCTCAGTAGCGGCTAATATTCCAACCTTATTTACACTCATATGGTCTCAGCACATCTTTACTTGTAAATTTAACTTCTGGAGTGTAGGAAAATGAAACTAGACCATATTGTTGATAGAATACACTGTAAATGGGGCAGGGAACAAACTCTCATCACAGGGCTGGTGTCAGGTTTGTATGAAGAAATTAGCCTACATAACATCAATAAGGTTATCAAAGAAGGCAGTCATTAATATAGACGAAAATTTGGTTTACAAAGGTTACGAGACAGATTAAGGTCCATACAACAGATTCGCTAGAAGTTTGATTTGATCTTTAATAACTGTTCGGGCCAACTGGATTTTAAAGTCCTTGTTGCAATTCATTGAAATCCGCTCCAGGTCAGGTTCCAAAACTTTTTCGCTTTCTCCTTTTGTTATATTTGCAAGTTTAAAAAAAAACAGTTAAACAAAAATAGGATAGTGTTTTGGATATCACTCGCATGTTTCCAATTTTTGACGACTTTAGTAAATGGAGGTAAAAAAATCGTGCCGCCGCCCCTTTAAGGCACTGAAAGGCTAAAACCTATTTAATTAGGTGTCGGATTATCACATGAGGTGTATTTCAGTCAAGAGCATGTTGTCAAGCATGCGAGTCACGCAGTACAAGCTTTGCTGCTCCAGTTATCAGGTTCATTGCCTTGGAAACGTTTTCAAACTTGTGAAATCGACTACAAGTGTTGTTGATGTATAAGTGACCATAGGCGCAGTAGACTGTAAACACTTTTTCTCGACACAGTGCTCCCCTGGTTGTTTGACGTGAGAGCCTCCCAACGGTTAACAAAACCCCTTTGAGAAATTCTGACCTACTTTGGCAGCATCAGATAAGATCTGGCTCTCCAGGATCTCCAGACCTCCTGATACCCCAGACGCCACCCCTTTCCAAGGGCAAAGCTAATACGGGGAGCTGTAAGTAAGCGCTCCCCTTACCGCTGTATCTTGGGCTGACGTGTTTGATGGGTTCTGTTTGCGTAGGTCAAGTCATGCAGCAAATATAATCAAATAGTCTGTTTCCAGCAGGGTAATACCTGTTTACTCAACCTGTACTGGTCTGCGGCTTGTTAGGACTCTGTGTGTACTGCAGTAACATTTAGCATTGCCGTTATTGATTCCTTCGAAGACTTGTATGGCTAAGAGTTTTGTCCTATAAGAAACATTGAGAGTCACATGGTTGGATGGTTGTTTACCAAGAGATATTATTATGTAAACATCACAGAGGAGTGTTCTCGTTCTGTGAGCTGTCTGCTACCATTTTAGCCCCAGTTTCTCAGTCGCTAGCTAATTTTTGGGCTTAACGGCTAAACAAAGAATAGTTCCTGGTTTTTGCACTATTCCTCCATTTTTTTATTATTATTATTTTTTTCTCCGATTTGTTTTGGATTTTAGCCCCGTATAGATTGTGTGGCGTGTCCACAGTTTGCGTAGTGTAACACTGACGACTAAAGTTGTGTTGTGTAACAGTGGGTCAGCGATTTGGTTCTCGGCTTCAGACCTACTTTGTCACACTCAGCAAGTTTCCCTTTGGTGTAAGTTTTTGTCTCTCCATCTTACTGTTCCAGAATATCGGCCATACATTTCGGAAATTCTACACTTGATTTGGGTCCAAGTATAAACACATGGCTGGACATTGATCTCCCTTTCCTCTCCCACAGATGCAAGTTCTTCAGTCTGACCGAAACCCCCGAGGATTACACCATCATAGTTGACGAAGACGGCTTTAAAGGTACGTTTGGAGCTTGTCGAGTTCCCTGCGCTATAAGGAAAGCCCCCCCACCCCACCCCATTGCAACACCCTGGCAATGTTTGACCACAAATTGCTTCATCAGCCTCTTCCTTTCCATTACGGGGTTAACCAAGGCCAAGCTGTCGGCCCGTTTGGTTTTGTGGTTGACTGAGTGAATGTGTGTCATTTCACCCGGGTTGCCAGGGTCACCATGGATACCGGTGGCTGTGGGTCGTCAAGCAGGTGCAGGTATTCTAGCAGCGCTGTCAGAGCAAAAGGTTATGACCCACATCCTGTAAAATAAATGCTGTCTGTTGGTGTGGAGACAAACAAAGCCGTAATTTCCTGGGCGGCACTTCTAGGTGTTTTATTGACCTCATTCGTTCAAAAGGTTAAAGGTGTTAAACTCCTCAATCCTTTGAAGCTACACTTCAGCGAGTCCTCTGCCTCTTTTTCAGAACTGCCTGAGTCGGAATATCTCAGCGTAGCGGATGCAACATGGTTAGCTCTGAATGTGGTGTCAGGGGGCGGCAGCGCCACCAGCTCTCAGCCAATCGGCGTGACCAAAATCGCCAAGTCCGTCATTGCCCCGCTGGCTGACCACAATATCTCCGTCTTCATGCTGTCCACCTACCAGACGGACTTCATCCTGGTGAGTTAACACTAAAATTCAAGAGCTGCAATATTTCCTACACGTATCTTTCTCTCGCTTGTGAAATCTCTTGGTTGGCATTTTCAGGGATGAGCTAATGTTTTATAAGCTGTGCACAAATTTAAAGTCTTGACATTTGGAGTCAGCAATGCTAGCGAGTTCAGGAGGCCAAACTGACATTGGATAATTAGCAGTGTGCAATGATTCAACAAATGGTTCAGCAAATCATGTGGCTGTCTATTTTGAAATCTTGACAAAACTTTCTACATATCCTATAATCTGACATCATGTCTGAGTGTCCAGCAGAAAATACACCGCCCGGCCAAAACAAAAACTCGCAATTAATTTAATGTTTTCATGGAGAGCATTTAGCCTTGATCACGGCATGTGAGCTCCATGGCACTGTTGCTCCAGTTGGTCTGGTCGAGGCTCAGCAACATTAATGTGGCAATAAAATGAAGCCAGCTGATGATCTAAATGTACTGAATGAGCAGGTTGTCACATCGATGTACTTTTTCTTTCCTGGTGGCACGGATATAAAATGGGGACTCGATTAATTAGCGAGTGGTTCAGGGAGCACGAGGGATCATTTCCACATAGGTATTGGCACCCCAGAGTCCTGACCTTGACCCTGTTGAAAGTTTTCTGGAATGTGCTGGAGAAGACTTTATAGAGTGGTTCAGGTTTTCCCCTCATCGATTCAAGACATCGGTGAGAAATGAACCCGACACTGGATGGAAAATAAATGTTATGTTGATTAAGTTTGTTGAAACACTGGCATGATGATTACGTGCTGTAAGCAAGGCTAATTGCGCAACAACGGCATATTTGTGTGTGCAATTTTTTTTCTTTTCTTTTTTCTTTTCTGGCTGGGCTGTGTATTAACTTTTGACTTTAACAACTGTAGCTATCTTTAAGCTGTGATTAACTGGGAAGCTCCTAGGACGCTAAGTTCCACAGTAGCAAGACTTCGTCAAAGCTGAGCTCAAGTCGTATAATGCCTATTGTTCTCACCATCATCTCTGCCTGTTACAACTCCCCAGCTTTGGAGATGACGCACATTTCCGAGTCAGGAGCACAAATTAGTGGAGGTGTGTTAAATTTATTGGAATGCAGCGCTGCCGAGGCTTCATGTTCTTCTTGCTAGCAATTGTGTACATGACAAATAAATTTGGCACTGATTAAAGCAGATATTATGTAACAGCTCGTTTATGAAATATTTGTATAGAGTGTGAATTTAATCTGTAATTCCTAAGGAATAAAATGCAACCTGGTATGCTTACTGTGGCTTCCCCGGAGTATAAACCCTGCAGTCGGACCAATGGTCAGAGCTGTCATAGAAGATTATTCATATGGTTATATATAATGCATGTATAATCAAAGGCCGGATCTACCTCATGGTTCCCTGCACAAAAACAAAGCTGCCGTCATGTTTTTTTTTTTAACTTATTTCCCTAACGTATGCACAAAAACAGACTTGCATATTTTACATTATATGCAGGGCTGTATGTTCACACTGTGAACAGTTCTGCTTGCACAGGGCATTTTACAGTAGAACAGACATCCAGTCCAGGATGAAAGGAACACTGGAACGCGAAAGAAGTGCTTTATTGTCGACGTCAGCTTTTTGATCAGAACCGTTGCGATGTTTTCTCCAGAACGTTGGCTGCCGGGTCAGTCTCCAGTCTTGGATGGTTTTGACACGCTGCCTTGTTTAAATGTATCATCACCCAAGCCTTGATAGATTGACTTTGGTCAATCAATCCTCAAATGGCTGTGTATGCAATGCATGTTGTTTCTGAAGGGCTGCAAAAGGAGCGGAAATGTTTTCTTTAAAGGAGCTCTGTTTTTTTTTTTTTACCTAAATTTAGTTGCCAGGAAGTCATAAAGAAATGCAGTGTTTAAAACACTTGTTATTGTCTGTTAAATATCAAAAATCAAAAGGATTCGAGTTTTTGAGTGGATAGAAATGGCCTGCAGCGTGGACCTTTTTGAAACCTTTTTGGTCGGAACCATTTTTAAACAAACGTAACTTCATGTATGAAGCCGGATCATGACTAGTATCCTTCGTATAACAAATTTCCATCAATATGAATGATTATATCTTGTTATTGATATTTAGGTTATGTTATACAAACAACCGTGACGTCACGCCTTTAAATTGTTGGTTAGAGTCTGCATATGTAGATATATAGCGGCATTTCAGCTAAATAGACCTCGCAACACCCTCTGGTGGCCCCGTTATTCCAGGTACCGAGAGCAGTTAGTGTAAAAAGTGTAAAAGGCATCACTATTACCTCATTCGTATAATTATTTACCAAAACATCAATACCGCAGTGTTTTACTTATACTGGAGTTAGAGTTTAAGACCCGGCATGGCTTGGGATTTATTCTCCTCAATCTGTTACTGTTTGTTTAAAAATAAATAACTTTTTGTGGCATGCATAATGTTATTTTATAATTAAAAATTGTGCATGGGAAACTCTGCTGATGCCTGAGCTGTAATTTATTTTATTGTTGAAGAACAAACAACTGGCCATTGAGCGAGGAGAATAGGAAAAGCAAGACGCCCAGACTCGTCCACTGTGACAACTGCTCGCGTTTGTCATCTCAGCACATTTTTCTCTTTGTGTGTAGCAACTGTGTGAATCTCCTTTCGCTGAACACACACACACTTATCAGCTACATTGCCTTTCTCTCCCTCACTTACTCGCTTTCTATCCACCACCACCACCACCACCATGGCCCACACGCTCTCCAGGACCTGTTTATGAAAATAAAAAATGGCGAATCCGATGGTAATCTGGAGGTGGTTATGTAAAGAGGATCAGCATGGCCTCTTGCTGGAATTCGTCGGAACGCTCCCTTGGCCGCAGCCTTTTTTATTTTTTTTTTGGAAGGGGGCAATGAAAGGTTGTTAAGGAGTTGTTGATCCAGCACTCTGACTCGGCCTGCTGCAGATCCCCTTTGCTTCTCCAGCTCCTCACCCTGGTGTGTGTGTGTGTGTGTGTGCACGTTTTATAAATAGCAGGGCCTGTCCTAGCTTCAGGAGCTGGGCCGAAGCAAACCCTATTATCTGACTCATTAGGGCCTGGAGACAAAACCGACGCCCGTGTTTCACACTTGTTTTATTTGTTTGATATATTGCTAGCAGCCTAGGCCTGGCCTAGTTTTCTGTTGCTTGTGGAACTGTAATCTCTCTTGTGAGGCGCTGTGTTGCCAAAAAAAAAAAAAAAAAGAGTTCAGGGTGACACACTCTCTCTCTCTCTCTCTCTCTCGCCCTCTCTCTCTCTCTCTCTCTCTCTCGCCTTTCATACATTAATGATAGTCAGATGTAACCATCAGGGATATTGTATTGCTCTTTCTATGCTGACAAAATAGCCCGTACACAACGAAGATCCATGGGGGTTACCCTTGAAATGCCCCCACCCCGCCTGGAGAATCTGTTTAGTATGGGCCCTGTAAGACATGTTTGAATTTCAGTCCAACTGTTTGCTCAAGACATCCCTGAGTGTATTTTTCTTCTTTTCTCTGTAATACATGTGGGAGATGTTTGTTGTTTGAAATGCAAATCTGCATGAGTTTCTCACTTACAAAGGCCTAGCGATTGGACCCGTGTTGTTTTCTTACAGGGATGGTCTTCACTGGAAATTCACTGCGCAGACAGGTTTAGTAACTCCTCAGAATGCCTGATACGAAGGTGGTGACTAAATTGATAGCTGAGGCTCGGATTACAGGCATCCCAGAGAAGGCATAGTGAGGAACCTAACAATTGTGTCAAAGCCATGGAACTAATCCTTTAAACATAGTGTAGGACTATTGAGTGCCTTTTTGCATCAAGTGATTGTGCTTCGCTTGTGTTTTCTACCTGTTCAGATTTTAAAGATGACTGCTATAGAGTGTCAGTATAGTATAATGTGTTTTGCAGTAAACAGTTGGTTCCATTAGCTTACCATGACAGTCAGTAGTACCATTGCTAGCCATACCAACATTACCTTGGTTTAATTTTATGGCTGTCTATCCCAGGTTAAAATTCCACAAGTGCTCCAACTTCCAAATGTTTTCTGACTAGGCGCATGTGACAGATCCAATAACTTTCTGGAAATACAATTTGGTATGTAAGATTGATTCAGATCATTTGCTGTAACAGGAACAACATGGATGTAAACCAGCATAAACCAGTGTCCAAACAGGAAGCAATGAGCAACAAGCTATTTGAGCAATAAAGCAAATCACCTCACGACACAAGCGAATCTTGCCTAGGTAACCGTCTCACGTCGCCTGCTTCTTATTCCATTATCATAATAAATAGCTATATTATCATTAATATTACTATTGCATGGCAAGTATATACACTTGTGCATTGTGAACTGGGAAGAGTTAAACATATATACTTATATGTACTATATACCAATATATAATTAGGAGAAATGCCACTTCTGGGACCTTTAGCAAGGTCCTTCACCCTCCAGTGCTCAGTTGTACTCTTGGGTGAAAGCATCAGAGGTACATGTGAAACTCGCTACTCCAAGTAACCTGAGGTTACTAAAGAACCGTGGACCTGGAAACTAAAGACCTCAGTGAAACCAAGGTCACAAAGGTTATGAGAAACTGAAACATCTCGGCAAGCTTACAGACTTGTAAGAACGCGACAGTCGACATTGATAATGCTGTAATCACATGTTTTTATGTTTACCCGCCACGTTTGTTAACCTGAACTTGGACTACTGTCGCCGTAGAGTTTTGTATGTTCTCCCAAAGTACTGTTGGTGTCCTTTGGGATGTGTCATGGCAGGTGGTTTTGTCCCTGTGATGCACTGGTGTCCTGTCCATAAACCTAACCAGGATAAAGTCTTTATCAAAGATGAGTCAATGATTATCCATGTTGGAAGTTATTGGCAAATTTTTTTGCTAACTTGAGCGTAATGATCCCAGCAATTAGCAATGTCAGTATGGTCACTCTCTGTATTTGTTCGTTGAGTAAATACAAGGCATGCCACAATAGGATCCCCAGGTCTAAGGTTTAGAACCAGTGCCCCAGACTCTTGTTTCTTTCTCTCAAATATGTTCCCCATACCTGTGGGTTAATTATAACTACTAATGTCAATTTTCTTTGGATTTCTTTAAAGCACATCTCTCTTGTGTTTGGCTCTCTCTATTCAGGTCCGAGAGCGGGATCTCCCCATGGTCATGCACACGCTGTCCTCTGAGTTCACCCTCCTCCGGGTGGTCAATGGAGAGACGGTGGCCGCCAACTGCTCTGGAGTCACCAACGGATTCGTCAAGCCTAAACTTGGTAAGAGGTTCTTTACATGCACACGGGTGTCAGCTGATATGAGCGTTCATTTGTGGCACCAACAACATCCACTTGGTTCTCCGATAACCTGTGCGTTCCTGGGTAGTGTTTTCCATCCATCTTAGACTCCTTCTCTTTGCCTGTCTCTCAGTCCCTCGACCCATCATTCACCCTCTGTTCAGTCCCAGCAACATGTTCTGCGTGACGAGTCTGGACCCAGACACATTGCCCTCTGTGGCCACCCTGCTCATGGACGTCATGTTCTACTCAGGAGGGTAAGAGCCTCACCTTACCTCACATATGGCCAACACCGAGAGCCATCTGCTAGACTGATAGGACAGCAACACTGATAAATGGGTGGCACAACACAATGTTCTCAATGTAGCCATACACCTTTTAGCAAACACGTATTTAGTTATAAATTTGAGGCACTGAATTTATTCCCAAGGATTAGCATATTATCTTATTAGCTTACAGTGTGGCATGTTAATGCGAAACGGCTACAATTCCAGCATGGCTCGTCCAATAGAGATGTAAATCAAATTAAAGCTGCCATTCTGCACCTTGACCTCATTCTCAATGAGTCACTGCAAGCACAATAAAACTATAGCTACCAAATTAATAACAGACTGCACTGTGTAAGGCTTTGTCATTCCTGCTGACTGACGTACAAGTGCTCAGCTTCAGCGACAGCCTCTGGTTACATGCGAGAGAAGTGCTCAGCATAGCTGCTCTTCTGGCTGGGGGCATATTTCAGTATTTTGCCGAACTTTTGACCTCGCTGTACTGCAGTAAGAAAAGCAAGCTGTGCTTTATGTTGCGCAATATTGAGCTTCCCCGCTATGGTTTTGTTGGTGACAGAGGGAAGGAGGCAGGAGCACAGAATGAGGATTCAGGACACATCCGCTTCTTCTCCTTCTCCCTGATCGAGGGCTACATCTCCCTGGTTATGGATGAGCAGACGGCTCGAAGGTGAGGCGTTCTCACCTGCATTATTTACAGTACATTTGGGAAAGTGTGTCGCTAGAGAGAGGTTTGATTGCACTGAAATGACTTTGATTCAAAAGTAAAAAAGGAATCAGTTGGTTTGATGAATTAATGCAGTTTCATGTTTCTTTCTATATCGCAAGGTTTCCAAACAATGTCCTCTTCACCAGCGCTTCAGGAGAGCTTTGGAAAATGGTTCGCATCGGAGGACAACCTTTAGGATTTGGTGAGTTTTAAACCGAAAGCAGCTCAACTCTGCTAAATTACTTTGACCCGCTGAACCCCCCCCCCCCCCCCCCCCCCCTTTTTTTAAACACCAAATGCAAAACCGCATATTCCATTTGTGCCTTCTCATCAGATGAATGTGGGATTGTGGCCCAGATATCTGAACCTTTGGCGACAGCTGACATTCCAGCCTACTACATCAGCACCTTCAAGTTTGACCATGCTCTGGTAAGTGCTTTTCTCTGAGCGGGTTACATTACCCCGTGACTCAGCATGAGCAGCAGAATAAAGAATGGGTATGGCTACTGTTCGCTACATGTTAGCATGCACACCCTTTCCAGTCATTCTCCGTTGTCTGGGTAGAAAAATATCAGCACCTGCCTCCAAAAAAAAACTTGTCAACAAAATGTCTAAAGTCGGCTATCTTGATTTCCTGCAGGTTCCAGAAGAGAACATCCAGAGTGTGATCGGAGCCTTGAGGACCAATGAGAGCACAGGACAGTGAGAACCTACCACGAGTCCATGCTAGATTATCATTTTCAAAAGTGCCAAGAGCTTTTAGAGGGCTGCTGTTGGAAAGGGGGGGGGGGGTAGAGGGTAGGGGTCGGGGGTGGTAATGTGAGCTAGAGGTAAGAAATGAGAATGAAAGGTGTGTGTGTATGTGTGTGTGTGTGTGAGAG
>JAOUQZ010000029.1:10341952-10353491 GCA_028564935.1 Neosilurus hyrtlii | reverse complement strand
GAGAGAGAGAGAGAGAGAGAGAGAGAGAGAGAGAGAGAGAGAAAGAGAGAGAGAGAAAGAGAGACAGAGAGAGAGAGAGAGTGAGAGAGAGAGAGAGAAAGAGAGAGAGAGAGAAAGAGAGAGAGAGAGACTGGGTTGCTTTAGTTGCACTCTCCCACTTTCATTAGACTGATTGTGCCAATATCTGTCCCTGAGCCTCCAGCCCCAGAGTGTGTATCTTGTTTTTTGGGTTTTTTTTCTACAGGGACCCTCTGCTAGTATGACTGCAGTGTTAGATTTTTCTCATTTTTCCTCCCCCTTTGCCTTATTTCCCTCCTCCTTTCTCCAAACCCCATTTCACCATGACAGCAAGGCCTACTGAGACATGGGCCGGGTTTACACCCCTCCAAGACAATTCCTGATTCATTGCAAATAACCACAATGTATTAGTAACTGGACCTCTTTAATAGAAGGCCAAGAATGTATGCCACAAATGGGTTTTTTTTCCTTCATGTAAACATTTGTTTAATTGCTCATCCCTCCTTTCTTACTGTGCCAAGTCACTTTAGGCCTAAACTGACTCCTCAAGTGAACATGTTTTCGTTCCTTTGTTTTCGAGTGCAATGTGGACGGCGATTGTTTTAAATAATGATGAATTGATCACAGTTCGAATTTATGGAGAGAAAATAAGCTTTTGTCATCTGTTGGTGAAACCGGTTTTGTTTTTCCATTCCCCCACCCCATTTCACCTAAAGCCTGTGTTCTTGTTTTCGATGCCAAGTCACCGGCTTATGAATAACTTGTTGTTTTTCTTGTATCCAAACTACAATCAATGGCTTTCTGTGCTCCCGCTCGGAGTTGGCGTCCGTCCGGGGGCAAAGATTTCTCAGATTGGAATCACACACATCACACTAACCTGGCTAGGCTAAAATAGAGGTTTGGTGGGGTGGGGTTGTGGGGGTGTAGACCCAAACTCATCTACATTTTTACCTTCAACCGAAAAACTAGGATATTGATTGTGCAATTTACTGTAAGCTATTTCTTTGTCATTTTTCTTCTTCCCCCTTTTCAGGAGTGACACTCTTGTGTTTTATAACCAAACCGAAAGAAATGGCACGCGATACCTTTCGCTGCTTTACCCTGTTTTTACCGTTCAGCATTTCTTTAAAACGATGTGACGTGAGGAATTATAAGTCCTTCATTGAATGTTAGTTGGGGGTCTAAGTGTTAAAGGACACTGGCATTAGTTTAGGCCTTCAACTCTCTCACCCCAGTCTGCACTTTATTTAAGGTCTTTCCGAAAGATCTTACTGTTCTTACTGATGTGAATAATAAAAAAAAAACAGTGGGGAAGAATAATCGCTCCTTGGAGGGAATCACTTTTTAAAAGGGTCACATTTGTTGGTCTTAACACACGAATGGATGTCCTCCCCCCCACCCCCACACAACCTTTTTCTTTTTTTTTTCCTTTTTCTGTTAGATCTGATTAGCAGAAACCATGTATTTATCAGTGTTAAAAAATAAAAGGGTGACCTATTTCTTCTCTGACCATTAAAGAAAATGAAAACACTAGCACTGCTGTGATGAATTGTCCTGGCCTGCTTTTCACGTTCCCCTCTTGAAGCTTTCCTTTTTCATTTCCATGGAGTTCAGAGTTGCCATAGAAATGGAGGAGTGCCCGCCACAACGGCGAGATTCGTGTCACGCTGGTTTGTTTCTCCTTAATTCATTACCACAAGCAATCAATCAAGAAGATGGAGATTGCATGATCCAGAACACATGGCCGTCCTGATGAGCTTCAAGTAGTTGAGAGGTATTTTTTGTTTGTTTTTGGTTTTTTTTCCTTTAAATAAAATAAGCTTTTATGTCTATTTTATAAGAGATTGAGATTATTTGAGCTACCTTCAGGATCAATTACACTGCCTGGCCAAAAGAAAAAAAGTCAAAGCACTAAGTTTCACGTTGAAAGTCTTCTCTAGCACATCGTGAAAACCTTCAATAGTGTTAAGTTGAGGACTCCGGGGTGCCAATACATATGTGAAAATGATTCCTCATGCTCGCTGCACCACTCGTTCATTATTTGAGTCCTCGTTTTATGTCCATTGATGTGATAAGCTTCTCATTTGGTACTTCATCAGCTGACTTTATTTAATTGCTACATTAATGTTGCTCGACCGGACCAACTGAAGGAACAATGTCATGGAGATTACATGCTTGCAAGTTAAATGCACTCCATGAAAATATTAGGGTGTTGTTTTTTGGCCAGGCAGTGTATGTCTGCATTAGGAAATGGGGTGGAGCTTATCACACTTTGACATACAGCAGTGCAGTATAAAGCACTTATTTACTATATGTGCATCTGCACTGTTCTCCATATGGATCACGCATCATCATGGATCGAGGTGTGGTATTGAACAATCTGAAAAGTACTGAATCTGTGCGTTTCATATCCACAAGGTTTATTTCAATACAATAACTATACATTTGTTGTTGCTTGAGAAGTGCTCAGTAAAGAATTCTTGTCCACACACCTTGAGTGTGTAAGTTCCAGTCCACAAATCGGCTGAAGAGGAAGCAGTGTGATGTGATGTTCTCCACAGCTTGTGCTCATATGACAGACTTGACCAGCGCCACCATGTGATCCACGCCGCATGCAACGTCTACCACATGACCCGGTACAGTCACCTGCAAAAATGACAGACACTGTTCCTTGAGCAGTTTAAAATCCTTCCCCACATGTGTTGTGTATTAACTTTAAAGCGTGACAAGAATGAGAAGTTTATCTTCTGTAGCGTGTACGCACCCGCCATGGAAAAAACTGGTCATCCCGTTTCCCGATGCCAAGACATCCACGTACATTCTTGCCCCAGACAAACAGTTCACCGCGATCTGAAACAACAATCAGCAAAGACAAATCACAACAACGATGCCAGATTTTCATTTAAACATCTGACATTGATAAAAGTTGCATACCATATGTATTGTATAAATAAATAAAAAGACGACAAATAAATTGAATTCGTACCAAGATTTTGAATGAAACAGCTGTTCTGGCACGCTTTCTAATACAATATAATTTCTCTGGGAACTGCTTGCACAGGGATGTGTAAGGTAGACGTGTGTAATTTAAGGTGGAATATACTCAGCATTGCAAATTAGCTTGAGGCTGCAATAAAAAAAACAAATAAGTGCCAATGGGAGTGGCCGATTCTGCAGGTGGTGATCTTACAGTCCTCACCCAGACGCAGCCAGTTTATTATAATAATAATCCATACACTCTACCAAAAGCAGTGCAAACAAGTGCATAGCTGCATCTAACTGGAGGTTCCAGATTGCCATTAATTTCTTCCAGCAAATCAAGAATGACATGCTGTTACAATCCATATGTTCTGATAAAGGGCTTTGCTGATATTCCAAATAAATCAACAGAAGTTGAGCAAATTCTCTCCCTTCTTCTGTGCACTCTCTGAACACCTCCTCATGGCAACTATCACAGACATGTAAAGCACCAACTGGGTTAAGACAACTGGATGCCTCTTTCACTATTAAAGGTACAGTGTGTAACATTTTGGAGGCTCTGTTAGCAGAAATTAACTAGTAAGTTTTCATTGATATAAAAAAAAAAAAGGTAACTGAGTTTTCAGAACCTAAGAAGCTGTGTATATCTACATGGGGAGTGGGTTCCCTCTAACGGAGGCCGCCATCCTGAGCCGCCATGTTTCAACAGCAGCCCAGAACCATACAGGCTTCAAAGGGGGAGGGGTCTGGTTTGACAATTCAGTTGGTTGCATTCTGGAACGTCACCACAAGATGCCACTAGATAGTACCGTTAAATAATAGCTCAAATTGACTAGCATGAACCTCTGTAGCTCACATCACATGATTCCTTAAAAGACAAAGGCAAGCACTTGTTAAAAGTTAAGCTCAATCTAAACTTAATATTTAAATCTGTCTGTGTGCAAAATTCATAGACCGATAGCTTCTATTTCAACAATTCATAAAATGAAGATGTCATTAAGGCTGAATTTAACAGGAGTTTACAATATTACTACTTTCCCACTGCACAGAAAATTATTTTAATCTAAACCTTTTAACACCACCAACACAATTCTGTAATTAAATGGCATAAATGTGTCAGATTTCTGTATTTTAACCTCTTATTAACTTGGGCCTCGATGACACCACTGTGAGTTTTCAAGTAAATATCCATAAAATCGTTTAAACAGAAGTTATCTGCCTAAATTTTTGCACACAGAAAAAAATTATCTGGAGATTTGAACAGAATTTACTTTTAACAAGTGCTGTCTTTGCCATTATATCTCTCCTCCATCAAATTTTGTGGTCCAATAACTTCCACAAATACACATACAATGAAATGAGCTGTAATATTTACATCGGCCATGCCTTTCCCTTGATTACTTTTAACTGCGTGACTTGACTGTAGCCGAAAGAAAGACCATAAACCTACTAATTATCTAACATTTTTAGCTGGTCTGCATTGATTTTCTGTGTTCTTACTTTTATGAGACAAAAAGAGTGGTTATAGCTCATATTACTGTTGTTGTAACTTGTTTGTCGGACATTGCACACCATTAAATAGTCAATAAGGAGGTTGGTTTTTAATTATTAAGACATTGAGTCATCTTTTCTCAAACCCCAAGGTGATAAAAGTGTTTGAAAACACTCAACTGTCACTAACAGCTCTAGCACTAGTATACAGCCTCACCTGTAATGGCTGCAAAGTGGCTGAGCCCGCAGCGGATCTGAGACACTTTTACCGTCGGGTTGAACTCAGATTTCCCAAAAAGTTGCGCTGGCACCCTCTCTGGGATGTCAGACTCGGCGAGGTCAGGCCCTTTTCCCAGGATTCCATAGCCCCATACAAACACTTCCCCATTCTCTGCAAACAGATCTCTGCCGTTACATGCTTTGGCAATAAGAAAGACTTTAAGATACCTACTGGCATAGCTACAATATCATTTTTTTTGCACTGTTTATTGTTTAATTGCAATTAGCATGTGCTTTATATGGAAACAGTAGATCACTTTGGTGTTGCTGGATTTGAGACAATCTTGCGGGCTCATTTCTACCATAACATGTGAAGGAACAACTTTTTTTCCAATCACACAAACAAGCAGCCGATTAACTTAAAGCAGGGGTTGGTAATCTAGAATACTAGCAAAATAGCATCTTTTCAGGGCTCTGCTGAAAACCCCCCCCTCCCACACACACACACACACACACAAGCTCAGACAGCTGGTTCTGTCTGCAGTGATTGGTCGGCATTTTAAAAGAAGTACAGTGGCCACAGATGATGGATTTTTTTCTAATCTTTTTCAGTTCTTACAAGTTATTGATTACATTCAGGCTGTAAAGACCATTTTACCAATATAACCATTTGCACATACAGCCAAAAAGTTAACAACCCCAGTTTTAAGCAAAAGAAATCAATCATTTTCTATGCAAAGGCACGGGTCTCACCGTTGAGTATAGCGACCTGAGTTCCGCCACACGCTGCCTGCATCACTTTACCTACTCCTTTCAGAGGAAGCAAGCGTGGAGAGCTGATCTGCAAAGCATGTAGGGAAACAAAAAACGGATGCAGCACAAGT
The DNA here is from genome assembly GCA_028564935.1 of Neosilurus hyrtlii. Lineage (NCBI taxonomy): Eukaryota > Metazoa > Chordata > Actinopteri > Siluriformes > Plotosidae > Neosilurus > Neosilurus hyrtlii. Next base: position 10,347,900 of record JAOUQZ010000029.1, on the reverse strand, counting down.
TCACGTTAAGAAAACCAAACAGTTTAAAACAGATAGTTGCCGAATCGGATGTAGCCTACTACTACTACTGTTGCTTGCTTAGATTGTACCTGTGTGGTCTCGGTGACTGAGGCGAGTTGCAGGTACTCAGAGTTGCCCCAACCAAAGACTTGGCCCTCTGTGGACACAGCCAGGCTGCAATCTCCATAGGTGCTCACCTGCTGAACTTTGACCCCTTCCAGGTCACCACCGACTATGAAAGGCAATGCAGCCTTGTTGTGATGGCCCAGACCTGAGGGTTACATAATACCCAACTTAGTCCTGAGAGTTTATTTACATTAATAGTAACCTATTAAACACAATCATGGTCCAGTGTGGACAGGAGGTCAGGCTTTATCGGGGTAGTTGTTGGAGAAAGCGTCTGAGAGAAGGAGCAATAGCGAAAGAAGGAGAAGAAAGTGGAGATGAATGGCACTGACCTGTCTGTCCATCTGCCCCCCAGCCACAGGCATACACCGAGCCTAATTCAGTCAAAAATAAGCTGTGGTCTTGGCCACACACCACCTAGAGGACATGACAGTTTATATACCAAAATGTATTACATTTCTTGGCAACACCATGAACACTATTCAGCACATCCACCTCACAGAATGAAGGTCCTGGGTTCAGTACCCAGGTTTGGGTGATTCTATGTGGAGCTTGCATGTTCTCTCCGTGCTCGCATGGGTTTCTTCCAGGGACTCTGATTTTCTCCCTCAGTATAAAGACATGCACCGTAGGCTAACTAGCTGCTTCAGATTGGCGCTAGGTGTGAGTGGATTGATTCACTGAATTAGCTTCAAAATGAGGTATAATAGCATGAAAATAGACTGAGTTACATCAGTTTGTATGTCGCTAATCAGGAAATGCTACTTTTGAGAAAATAGCAATTAAAGTTACAGAACCAGACAGGTCAGTGCCATTCATCTCCACTTCTGAATGTCCGCATCTGAAACTCTTTAGCAACCATACACTAAATAAATCCTGCTTTCGACCAAATCAGTGCAATCTTCCTAGCATCTTACTAGCAACAGATGAGTTCTATTTGTCTGTTTTGAGGCTTCTCATTGGTTTACTCTTATATGATTGGGGGAATCCTGGGATTCTGTAAGTAGGGAGAGTATTCTGGTAGTGAATATGGGTAATAAGGAAATACCCTGAGCAACCACAAAAGTGGTTTGAAAATCAGCAAAATAGGTGGATATTTCTATTGTTTTACAACAACATGGACAGGGAATCCTTTCTTACACAAGTATTTTATCATGGATAGATTGTGTTTATGAATATTATAATCTAGCTTTGAAGTATGTATTTTTATCCAGGTACTTGCTTGGTTCTTACTCCAAACACTACCTTGTGACATAATCTGTATTATGCTGGAGTGGGTCACATATTTAAAGTTTTATTATTATACAAGTTATATATGAAGATTTTCCAAAAATTAAATAAAGAAATAGATAGATAGATAAACAGCTGTTGATCGGCTTTTATTGACACCTTTTAGGCAGGTCAAAAATTGGAATTAGGACAATTATGGAACAATCCAGAAGTGAAATAAATTTCCTGGCTTATTATACCTGTTGGCGACTTGGAGTTCAACTCCTCCTGGATGGGACGCTAGTCCATTGCAGGTTACCTTTCCAGTATTTTGCTGGCACCCATTTATACTGCTGGGTGGACAGAGGCACTTTGGTTAAGATGGTAAAGACCTTGCCCAGGGGTCTTAGCAGAGTGGGAGGCTAACGCGGATTCGAACCCACAACCCCTCAATCATGAGCTCAGCATCCTAACCACTACACCGCCCACTCACACAAGTTCCAACGGAGTTCATGAAGAGAATGTGTGAAAAATATTTTTAATGAAAATCAACACCTACAAATCCTCTATTAAACTCTGTGGTTGTGTAAAAGTGGCCAGTTGCTCAGAAAACATTTATTTTATATCATTTGGTAATCTTAGGTCATGTTTGTTCCATTATATGATAATAAGAATGCATTCTGATGACAAAACATATAAGTCAGTACAACCTTGTTCACCCACCTGAATAACACGACTATCAAATCCTTCCATCTTGTGAACAACATGGCTGCCACTGCAAAGAGGACAGAAAGAAGATCACTGACGCAAGTCGTCTTGAGCACATTTTAAACATTCATCGTCCTTACAAATACTCCCAAAAAGTAATTTAAATCCTTCAAATGTCTGATTAATAAACAACTAATAGTAACATGCTGCAACATGCAAGTGCCCTAAACGCCAACAGTAGCGCTAAGCGCACACGTGATATATTTCCACCGCCATTTTTTTCATTTATTAGGTTGCCTGTGTGGGTGGGTGAGCATGTACACAACAACAAAATCAAGCTCATGGCTTTATGACATTTGCAAGTATGGAGGTCCGGAGCTCCACTATTAAAATACTTGACTCTCATCGACTTCCAGCTTAAAAAAGTTCTAACTTCCCACAAAAGGTTGAAGGCATTGCACAGGTGTGGTCAGGGTTTTGTTCATGAACAAAGAAGTGTCTGTGATTATAATATATCATACCTCCGCCAAAACTCAGACAAAACCTTCATTAAAGAACATCACATGCTGCACTTATGACCAACATATTACATGGATGAAAACAGACCACAGGGTCCAAACGCTTCCGCTAAAAGGAGCGTTCCATAATGTGCCAATATGAAACGAGCATAGCAAGTAAATATCCAGAGATATATAGAGTTTTCAAGGTCAATCGCACATAAACTCATCCTAGCACTCATAGTAGTGAGCCAGCGTTCCAAGTTTGAAAGCCCCACCTACAGCAGGCGACAAGTAAATGTCCTGAAACTAAAGTGCGACGGACAGACAGAACCTATTAAATACTAATTCACCAACCTGTAAACTTCATCCTCAATGATTTTCCTTCCACACTGGCCATAAGCGTTATTACCCATGCTAAACACTGGAGCGAGAGGGAACAAAAAGGAAACAACAATTAGAACTATTCATTTATTTATTTTTAAATTATTATCAGGATCACTGACTGAAAAAATAACAATGCACATTAAGTCTGCAGACACTGGAACTGATGCCTCAGATTAAAAGGATGTGCGTACACGTGTAAAGCGCATTCGGACAAGTGTGCGATCAGCTCTTTCCGACCAGGTTCTATATTAGCGTATGAAAAACTGATTCGAATCTCTCAGGTCTCTGCTTACCTCCTTCAGAGTCGGTGAGCACTAAAGAGTGAGCGCGACCACAGGACACCTGGAGGACCCGTGTTTCCTGAGGGTTCACCAGTGGCAAAGACACAGGCGACGGCTCCAGAACATATTCATAACTTTTATCTGTAGCACAAAAATAAATAAATTAGTCTTTGACATTGTGAGAGAGGACAGGTTTATGGAAGTGTGGTATTACAGCAGGCCCAGTAGGAGTGCTGTGTGCTTTGTTATTTTTTCAGCTTGGCCGGCTTCCGCCCATGGAGCCCGACCGGGCCCAACCCGAAGAGGATACATGGGTCCGCCGTCCCATAGACCCACCACCTGTGGGAGGGGCTACAGGAGTCAGGTGCAGTGTGTGCCAGGTGGCAGCCGAAGGCCGGACCGATCCTTGGCTACTAACTCTGGCTTTTGGGACATGCAATATCATCTCTCTGGCAGGGAAGGAGCCTGAGCTGGTGCGTAAGGTTGAGAGATATCGACTATATATCGTTGGGCTCACCTCAACGCATAGCTTGGGCTCTGAAACCACCCATCTCCATGAGGTCCTGCCCCAAGTGCCTCATGGTCTTGTTCACGAGTTAGGGAAGGATGGAGCGGGAGATCTCAAAGCTCTCAATTTACCAGTCGATTTAAGTTCCTACTCTCACCTATGGTCACAAGCTTTGGGTAGTGACCGAAAGAACAAGATTGCTGATACACGCGCTGAAATGAGCTTCCTTTGCAGGGTGGCAGGGCTCTCCCTTAGAGATAGGGTGAAAAGTTCAGACATACGGGAGCACTGCTTAGGCTGCTGCCCGCGCGACCCAACCCTGGATTAAGTGGAAGAAGATGAAGAAGATCCTGGGCTTGGTGGCGGTTTGCACTCTCGGAGTGCTATTGTTATTATTACTATTTTTATTACCAAGTTGGAAGAATGTGGAATCATTTATGAAGTGAAGGTTTGTGAGAGCAGACCAAAACACAAGGCACAGCACAAGCCTCTTTGTAGTTGAATAAATAAATAGAAATCAGAAATAAGTATGAGCTTCTCCGCAAAATCTTCTCGGTAATATCCAGGCTGGCAGGAATGCAATCACAGCTAATTTTTCAGCATGCGTCAACTGTGTGATTCATCTCGTCTTAAACAGGGTTGGATAATAATACCAGGAAGAAGCCATTCGACAGCAAGTGCACTCAGTTACACCACAGGTTTCAAAGATTCATTCCAGAATGTATTTTATTAAACAAACGATTCATATGAATGAATATAAAAATAAAAGAACTCCTAATAAACCCATACTGAGCTGAAACACACCCAGACTCAAGACCAGACATTTTTGAAATTCTCAGAGGCTCCACTAACTTTACATAAGCCTACGGTCAAAATGGAAAATCCTAAAACAACACACCCTAAAAACATGCAGACACACAAAACAGCATTTAATGGTTTTAATCGCCTTTTAAGCTTGGCCTCAGGGCAAAAAACAAGACTCGAACGTCAAACTACACATTTTTCTACTAAGACAGCGAGGTGCTTTGTGGGGCAGGATATTAAAATAACTTGTAATAAGTGCAGTATTAAGCTTCCTCTGTTTGCTTTAAAACTGAGCTTCAAGAAGTACATAAGGAATCTTCCATTTATATTGTTTAATACATACATGCCTTATCTACCTACAGGCCTTGAGTTCATTTCCATGTTCGATCCCTGACAGTACGTATAGAAAGTATAGAAAGGATGATCAACCCTGTCTTGTCTCACAAGACTTCCCGAGTCCAAACTTTTGCTGATGAATATGTATGCAAAATTTCTTATAAATTAGGCCCGAACGTGAAGTCTTCTTGGAGTCCCCATAAATACTACCACGGAACCCTCCTACAACAAGCGGCCTTTGAGAGAAGCCGCCGCCTTCTTTAGTCCAAACAGCTGACTTGTTATCTTCTTAAGGTGTAAAGCTGGTGCACTGTTATAGGCTTTCTGGTTTGGTTAATAAAATGAGATGATAGTTCACATTCAACGGATTCTTTTCCTCGTTTTGATGAGTTTATAAGCACAGTATTCAGGTCTATTCACATTTTAGGGGAATTGCATAGTTTATTGCATCAAGCTATGTCGGTTCAAGTATTTCCCTAAGTGTTGGGTATACAGTAGCTCTGCTGGGAGCCCTTCAATGCCTGATGAGCGACCTCTGTTGGTAAGTTTTGGGGCATGATGGTGCTCCTGTAATGTAACTGGGGAATGCAAAAATTTTCAATCAGGAAAGAGACTTCAATATTATGGAAAATTTTGATTTAGTTCAGTTGGTCTTGAGATGAAAAAAAATGTATATAGTTTAGTAAAATATGTTGTTAGTATCCTATATGGATGTTATTTATTGTATGACCCTATTCCATCATGTGGTACCAGTTAAACTTAAAAATATGAGTACACTATTTGCCTTTTTTTGGTTGTCCATTGGGCCAAAGTTGAGGATAGTACCCGGTATTATAATATATTTTTTGTGTCACCTCCTTTGAGGTTCCCAGCAAGCTGACGCAACACCAAGAGGTGACATGAAGACACCAACTGGTCAGAGAGAATCCCCACTGTCATTGTGTCATCAAAACCTTTGTTTATTATATTTCACTCAATATAAGTGGAGAGATATATATATATATATATATATAAATCCCCTGATGAGTGAGCAACCACGAAACAGGCTTGTCAGGAAGTTGTAGTACTAATATTTTTCGCCACATACAACAT